>JAIFRP010000010.1:458497-471544 GCA_032403825.1 Odynerus spinipes | reverse complement strand
TGTGTGTGTGTCTGTGTGCGAGCAGGACGGAAGAAGAATAGTAAAGTGGACTAAACGAGGACGGAACTAGACGGCTACGCTCGCTTTAATTTTAATAATAGGCTAGCGATCCCATATCGACTCGATTCACCGGGAACGCTTTTCAGGGATCTTCATCCATTCAAAGGCAGATGCTGTCTGCCCGACGAGTGCCCGTGCCTCCTTCCTTATATACTATACGTACACACATAACACGTATAAACGTATACGCGGCTTTGGAAATCTCCCCGTGGACCCCTCGATTTTGCAGAGCAAGCCTGGGATGTTAGACACGCTTCGGGGAGCATTAGAGACTCTGACTCTCTTCGGAGCAAAGAGAACGAGAGAGAGAGAGAGAGGGGGAGAGGGATTTCCCTCGAGAGAAACTTCGGTATCTCCTTTTGCCCTCGTTACACATTTGTCGATAAAATCGTTGCCCTATACAACGACCCTTTACTTGGACTCTGCCTCGAAACGTAAGATTTCCTTCTAAGACGATCGAGAAGTGATGTTGCAATCGTAAATGGAGAATAAATAGAGAAAAGAAAGAGAGACAGAGGTAGAAAGAGAAAGAAAGCTTGGATTTCTACCATTTAGGCTACCTTAGGAGACAAGACTGTGGAATTTAACTGCGAGTAGAAACGTTTATCCTCGACTCGATAGAAATCACGTCGCTCTCGTTTCTTAGTAGACACTGGAACTGGTTCGTTTTTATCTTTGCTTTAAAGTAAACGTAGAAATCGGTTCTTCGTCTCTAATACCGAACCGGGTGGACAAGGATTCAGCAGCATTTTAATTCCTTTTACAAACATTCTTCTTACTCCGAACACAAAAAGAATGAACTCGAACTAGAATTTACGAGTTGTTTCTATTCAAGGTCCGGCCACAGCTGATTTCCATTTCTCCTTTGCCGCAAGATCCCATCTCGCGATTTTTGGAACGGACCGATTCGATACGAGCGTCACGTTATGGCGATCTTGCGCGTTCGTGATATGAAAACGCGGCGGGTCCAATCGGCGTGGAATCGTTTCGATCACGAATATTCCTCCCTCTATCTCGATATCCACCTAACTCGTGATCGCTAGGTACGTATAACCGAGTATAACCCGAGTATAACCGAGTCACGCTCTCTCTCCGCTCGACTAGGATCCCTTTTCATTTTTCTCCTATCTATCCCCCCGATGTCCGCGTGCCCGCGCGATGGAGGACAAAGAAAGCACGCTGCGAATTAATAAGCCGGCTTTAAGAACGGTAAAGAGATTTCCCGTGGCTACGTGCCCACAGCTACGTGCCACCGATGGAAACCGTTGGCTCGTTTATAATTCGGCGCAGCTGAAAAGGACTAGAGAGGCGCAGGATCGAGAGGCGTTCCACTCTCCGCCATTGTTGTGCCCTCGGGCCCACCGGACCCACGATGGCTCTCTGACTTTTCGGGCATCAACGATTTCCTAGGGATGCTGGAGAGGGGAACCAGATACGAACGAAAGAAGGAAGGAAGGAAAAAAAAAGTCCTTCTTATGGTTTATTCCAAGCGACCGATGCGAGCTCACGCTTCGTCGGGTTTCGGCAAAGAGCGTCATTTGCGCGCTTCAAATCCCTCTCCGCGGGACACCCTGTTATCCTTCTGCGTCGCCTCTTTCTCTGTCTCTCATTCTCATTGTCGGCCCCTTTTGCCTCCTTAGGCTGTCTACTTCGAGTAAGTGGATTATCAAAGATATCCGTTTGATCTCTTCACCCCGGGATAGGACTACCGCTACAAGAACGAGGAACTGATCAACTTTGACGCGTCTTGTGTCAGCTTTACAGGTGCTCCGTTTTCCTTTCGACCACCTAGGATGATCTCGACAAGTCCACCGCTACTATGTATCTATTTTTCTTTGTATCCGACTTTGTATTCGAATTTTTCATGCGGAAAGTTTAACAAGATGTTTTTTATACCGCATCATCAAAGCTGACAATCTCGGATGAACTTTGACATATTTTCTTGAACTTTACACTCTACATTTTACTACCCCCGTTACATAGAATCTCACTGCGCTCGTTTAATAAAATTTGCTTTACGCTCAGACACCTAAATAAATACTCGTTAAGAATATACCTCATACCTATTCATAAGCGACAGCGAATACGTTAGGTCGGTGAACACTTTCAGAAGAAGCAACGATGACTCTTTTTCGTATCCATTCAGTCCTCGGCACGATCAGACAATGGGACATCGCGAAGAGTACTGGACGAGGGTGTAGAAACTTTAGGAAGAGCTTTTCTGGAGGGTTCCAGCAGCGTAATAACGAGCCGCGGCTCGCTTCACCGTTCTCCCTTTTTCTCGAGCCAAGTGAAAAGAAAGCGAGACGCGATCTTGCACGGCGTCCTTTTCGCGTTGACGTATAAAACGGCGCCCTTCTTCCTTTTCGCGATACCATGGACAATGACGACACACCCCATCCATTCTCTCGGTCTCTGTTACTCTCTTTGGTTGAGGCTCTCTTCCACACACGAAACGCATCGAGGTAGGAAGAAGCAGAGATATACACTTTTTTCTCCCACACACATCTCTTCCGTTTCGTTCACCGTGCTCGCTCGCAATGGTCGTCACAAAAAGCAGTTAAAACGATTAAAGACCCCGAAAGCTCGGCGAAAGGAGAGACACCAGTGACATCGTGCGAAAGGAGGAAGGAAGAGTGGGGGAGAGAGAGAGAGAGAGAGAGAGAGAGAGAGAGAGGGTACAGATAGAAAGAGATGGAAAGCTTTCCGAGTTCTTTGCCATGGCGTTGGCCCTCGGCAGAGAAAGCGAGCGAGAGAGAGAGAGAGAGAGAGAGAGAGAGAGAGAACGAAGGCCGGGATATTGCGACTCGTGCTGAAATTGCCCCGGGCAATTGCACTGGAATCCAACTTCCATTCGGACTTATTATTTGAACAGGGGTAGCCCGGCCCCTTCAAGGGCTTAACGCTCCTCCGCTTCCGTTTCCTCCTTTTTCCTCCGTTCGTTTTCTTCTTCCTCCTCAACCTCCTCCTCCTTTTCTCCGCTATCTCCGCAGAGCTTCTGATCGCAGCGATGAGAGAGGTAGAGGTAGAAACCGATCGAGCGTGAACGACGACGCCACTACCGTAAAACGCGTTCGGTTTCTGACTCCGAATAATGTCAGATGGAACTTTCGACGTTGATGAAAAGCAACGAATGGTAGATGTTAGACGAGAGGAGTACCTGCTGTCGCTTTGATTATCGATGACTTGGAAATGAGGGTGATCAAGGTCGTTCACCGTTTTGACCCATAAGTCGACGGTGAGAGTTTTACTTGGGTGACGAACGCGGGCTCTAAGTCGACTATGAAAAAAAGTTAACCAATTTCAATAGACTCACATCTCGGCTCACGTATTGAAAAGTTTACAGTTTAATACAATAAGTTTTCTAGTGCTGAATAAAATTCTTAATTATACTTTTGTTCACTTTTTTACATGTTTTTTTTTGTATCATGACAATTCTAAGGAACACTGTTACGAAATAGTATAAAATATGCAATTCTTCGAATTCACGATCTCGTTAATTAACACAGACGTTGTAAAAGAAATTAAGATCCCTTCGTCGTGTTCTTAGTAGAAATAAGCGAGTAATCTACTCGGTTTACAATCGGGCTCGATCCGGAAAGCGAATTCGTCGTCGATACGCCGGAGGGAACGTTAATTACGCGTAAAACAATGCTACTGAAATCGTACTCGTCGTCGTCGTCGTGGTACCTACCTACCTACCGACAGTCGGCCAATTTACTGCACGCGCAGAGGCCGACAAAAGTCGTAGAAAATCGGATCGATACGTCGCGTCGATTACTTCCGATCGAACGACCCTTTCAAAACGGCGACGACGTTGCTTTCAAGCGCTTTACCCGTACCCAAACGCTCGAGCGTTTTGCAAATGCTCCGTGATCTTGAAAGTTTCGCGTCGGGTAAGCCGTCGTTCGTCGTAAGCTATCGATTTCTGAAACATCGTACACGACTTTGGTAGTACGAAAGAACAAGAGCGAGAAAGAGATGGAGGGGGTTTGAGAAAAGCTCTTAATTGTTTAATCTTTGTTAATTTAGATAAAAGAATAAACTGTTTATCGTTATCTTGTAATTTACCTATGTGTTTAATCTTTTGTCATATGTTTCACGATCTTAAAATTGTCCGTACGTATATCATTTTAGGATCTCTATATAATCATACGAGATTCGATTGAAAACTTTCGATATCTACACGTGATCAAAGTCCGTTTTCAAATAGCTAGAAATCTTTAATCGGATAAAAGGGATTGAGTCAGAGACAAGCAGTTGTTGCAATTTTCGAGTACTCCACAAGCTGCTAGACCCTCTTTCGCTATCGTGTAACGCGCATAATGGGGGGAACAAGTACGAGAGAGGGAGTCGTCCGGTTGAACCGCGAGATAAAACTGTCCGACTAAGCGACGATTTCAGCGCGACCTCGGAGTAGAATCCCCGGTTGAAAAGGGGGATGGTTTGTACGTTCTCTTCGCCTTTCTCTTCCTCTCCACCCTTTTCTCTCTTTCTCTTCTCCTCTCACTGCTTCCCTCTCTCACTCTGTCACTCTCTCTCTCTTTCTCTCTCTCGCCAAGCCTCGACCGTTTCCTCCTGCCTCGCTGAACGCACGAGAGGCGAATGAAAACGTTCGCCCCGACGGAATAATTCATTGTCCTCGAGGAAAAAGCGGTGATGTTTCACGCTCTCGTTGGGGAGCAGATTCTTCGCGAGCGAGCGAGCAAGCAAGCGTAATTTCGAAGATTCGCCGGTGAATTCCACCGTGATACGAGGATCCTACGAGGGAATTAAATTAACCTATGCGAATTGTTACGCCGTAAGCAACGTTATCGTACACCGACTCGGACTTATCAGCTGATATTCCATTCAGGAATGTAAACACGCAGTTACATAGAGTTGTCGTGTGTCAGGTAGGAACTACTTTCGTGATACTAGTTCATGAACATAGACCGTACTAATATTGACGATTAATATTTTCAGAAAGGAGAACAATTAACAACGCGTAATTTATTAAATAACAAAACAAAAACTAAAGTATTAGAAACCCAATTATATTTCAAGCTTGAAGTACCCTCCAATTTAACAGAGATCAGCTCTTCCGTATCTCTTTATAATTCCACCACAGATGGTTCGAGCACAATTCAACCACAGCTGTACCAACGTAACAAATCCTTCAACGAGTGCGAACGAACTACAGTGACCGAAAGCCGGTGATAATGATCATCGATCCAGCGTGGGTACATTGGAATAAGAAGAAAAAAAAGTGGTAGTAAAATAAAAGTGGCGAGGCCAGCTCTCCGTGCTATAGGAAATTCGAACAAAGGACGGTGAACGAGGTAAAAGAGAATAGGAGAGTGAAATGGAATACGAAATGAAGGGTGGCCCTTCTGTGTCCACGTTACATGGCGTTTGTCAGGACGATGGTTACCACCTTCTACGACGAAGTCCATAGACGATACCTGTGATCCCTCTCCCCTCTCCCATCTCAGCGGTACACTCTGTTACGCCCCTCGCTCTCTAACTCGCTCCCTCTTTTGGTGTAGGAATCGGCACGCGTAGCCTGACCGTCCCTTCACTTTGTATTTTTGTATGCGAGAGGAGTCATCCCTCTAGACAGAGACACCGATACCAAAAGGGTCCAAGGATTTGAGGTATAGTATGAATGTGTGGGTGTATGAGAGAAAGAGAGAGCGAGAGAGAGAGGGAAGACGACAGTAGCCAAAGGCACAAAGGACACCCGCATGCATTAAAGGGTAACTATTGCTTCGTGTTGGGAACCCATTCTCCTACTCGTTCTATCGTTTCGAAGTTGGTGAACGCATCGCCACGCGACCGACCTTCCCCTTTGCCTCCTGCTACCTTCTCATCCTCGATGTTTTACTTAACGCGCGCGCGGCGTATACGACCGGACGTTGCCTTCTGCATGCTAATTCCTTTCTCTGATAAAAAAAAAGGATTCTTCTTTCTTTCTGTCGTTTTTTTCCGTTTCTTCGCTTCTTCATTTCTTCATTCTTAGCCCTTCCCTTCTCTCGGATTCCAACATTCCAATTTGCCTCTCGACGTTCCACTAATTAAGCGCGCTCTTTTATATCCGTTATTTCCATCCTTATCACGCGTAACGACGTACGTCCAGCTCGTCGTGCCACTTTTCTTATTTTTTTTTTCTTTCCCTTCTGAAGCCTCAAGCTTGATTCACAGTTATTATCGCTCGGAGATCTCGATGGTTACTCGATAATAACAATAAAATCAATTTTTTGCACCCGTTTGAAATATTTAATATCAATGTGGCATTACTGATAACATAATATCGTGATATTTAAATTCAAACTATTTTTTCAGCAACAGAACATTTTCTTTTGCTCGGTTCGACTTTGCGGATGACGTAATTGATAATTTACGAATACAAGAACTTGACAAAGCTGACGGGACAAATAGCTACTCCTACTCTACCTTATCTAATCTTACCACAGCATGACTTCCATAACGTACCGTTGCTCGAACTTAATAAAACCAATCGTATACATCCTTTTTCCCCGGACTAACCAATCGGCCGTTACAAAAAGACCATCGCTCCTGTAGCATATAACATTCTGATGTATCGTAAGCCTATTAAGAACACGACGTTAAATTGCAGGTGTACGTTTAGCTTTAAGACTCCGGAAAGGTGTACGATAGGCTCGAGATCGTCGTCGTCCCGGTGCTCGTTAGAGCGAGAAAATACATTTCGCGCGTTCGGCACCATTAATTCGTTACACACCGGCCTTTATTAATCGTTCACGCGATTTACGTTCCATTAAGGCGAACGTAAACTTCGAGGGAGAGAGAGAGAGATAGAGGGAGAGAGAGAGAGAGAGAGAGAGAAACTCGGTTGATATTGAATTAATGAATCCACGACTGTCTCCTCTTCGGACGATAAAGAACGATCAAAGATGCCGCTCGCGCGTCGCTGCTAATTGCCTTTTCGACCGGAGTACACAGAATGAACGAAGACGAGGACGACGAGTCGCGTTCGCTGGAAAAGAAGAACGGGTTCGCGGCTCGTTAAACGATCCTTCTCGCTTCGTCTTCGTTTAAATTAATCCGTCGCTTTCGGGGGACCGAGAAACAAAGCGGAGAGAAGTTGTTTCTGCTACATAGTCGGGGATGGCCTCTCGATTTATCGTCTTCTCGTGCTCCAAAAAAGTTATTTATTAAATAGAGTTATGGTAGTAATAAAACGTTTTTATATCGCACGTGGTTGATAATTCATCAGCAAAATTTGATATTACAATGTTGATTGCTTTCTATAATTTCTTTTTTTTTTTTTACTACAAATTACATATCCACACACATACCATTTCTGTTAGAGTTGTATACGAGTATATACAGTCGAGTGTATATCTAACTAAAAACGTAATTCTCCAAAAATCCTTAAAAAAGCCGCACTCTCGGCGTAATCCGTGGTATTTTGAAGCCATCGGAGTTCCATCTTCTTTTTCCTCGTCTTTTAAGCCGAGCTCGCGGTGCTTATACGACACCAAACGCGGAATTGATTGCGGCTTACGGCTAACGTTTAGAGCGCGTATTTGCGGTACCGAAGTGAACGAGAGAGAGAGAGAGAGAGAGACAGCGCGACCAGTTCTATAAAGTCGCCATTGCGGAAATTATAACTCGTGTGCCATGCTGAGGCGTGTAAAACGCCCCTTTACAAAATAATTTACCGGCCGAACTCGTTAGTGCGACATTCAAAGCGCAACGTGGTGGGGGTTTGGTGCAGTTGAAGGAGAAGGGGGGAAGAGAACGGGAAACGCAACAAGAAGGAGAGAAAGAGTCTCGTTAAATCCGCAGTTGCGAGCGTATCGCCACTATTTTTTCGAGAAAAGGTGAAAAGAGTAAAAAGGAGAGAGCGTGTGCGTGAAAGAGCCAAGAGAACGTGTCACAATCGAGAGTCACATCCAATTTTGGTGACTCGCTTTTCTGTTCCTCCTCCAGGGGACCAATCCTCCTCCGTTAAAACCGTTAAGATCGAGATCGCCATTGCATGCGGGCATTAAGCTCGACGTTTTATCTGATTTTCGAACGGCTAAACGAAATCCTTTCTTTCTTGGCTCGTTCGAGACTGGTGAGAGAGAAAGAGAGAGAGAGAGAGAGAGAGAGATCGTTTACCCTTAAAACGTTACGAAAAGGAGATGTGCTCCGGAGAATTCGTAAGTTCTTCCACGATCGATTTATTCTTATTCTCCTTGGGTTTCGAACTTGGATAACAATAACGAGGGTAAGGCGGCTCGTAGATAGGTACGTGGCTAAAAGCTTTCCGCAATTTTCAAAGTGATTATTATTTTGAGACCGGTATCATGGCTCTCGACCTCGGCCAAACACGTTATAATAACTTTGGCTTGATTTTCCTACGGAAAATCACGATCCACTAATTAATTTCCCTAAATGACTTTTCATGTTGCGACGTGTGCGAAGTTTCGGAAATGATCGCGTATCTCGCATGGATATTACTATTGTAGACTCGTGTACGATGTCAGGACGTGTTTAGAAACGAACAAGTTGCGAAAGTAATATTTTACGTTATCAAATATGTATCTTTTCTCTAATTAAATAAGACTATTATTCATTATTCTCATTTATCGTTTATATTAACGTAACGTAGTCGTCGATTTTAACGAACACATTGTAAAGCATCGTCATCGATCAAATTTCACTCGAAAAAACGCAAACCCGCTTTCGAAAGTTTAACCGATATTTAAAGATAAATTAAAACGTCAATTCTCCATGTTACGCGTCATCTCGAGTAGTTCCGATATATAAATTTTTCATTCGCCTCGTCCCACACACGAATTCCCATTGACTCCCGTCAAAACGCGCGGGCTCGATAAATAAAGCGATAACGCTCGTCTCGCGCATACTCGCGCATACTCGCGCATATTCACCGCGCGAATACGCGAGCACGCGCGAGAAAGAAAGAAAAAGGAACAAAATTCCGACTAAATTTCGCAATAACGTCCTCTTACTCTCCGTGAAAGCGAGCGGAACGCGTTCGATTAATACTCCAACATTTCACGACATTAGGGATCATGAATAATCATGGTCGTCGGGTTGGTAGAAAATACGAGAGGGAACCGGAGGACGAGCATCGGAAAGGTTGAAAAATATTCGTAAGCTTTCGGGCGAGAGCACGGAGCAGGTAACCGCGGCACAGCGGGTCGTCATCTCGACCTGCCTGTTGATATATCATCTCCACTTTGCAACAGTTCTCATCGCCCTGGTACCTCGACTTCTTTTCCGTGCCGAAAAAGAAGTAGAAATAAAAGAAGAGAGAACCGCCTACCGTCGATTCATTTTCGGGCGAACATTGAAAGCTTAGTGGAAAGACGTTGTACCTTAAAAAAATACACAACTCCGTTCTAATCTCATCTCGAACAATTTCACCTACAATCGGTATGCGAAAAATTACACCATGTAAAATTGCAAACGAAGAAAGAATTTAATATCGGAATATGAAGAACTTGTTAGTCGGGGAGCAGGTAAATCTGTAGACGCGAGAAGAAAAAGATGCGGGACGAGGATGACGATGATAAAAGAGAAAGGGAAATATAAGAGGGGAAAGAAAGGAGTAAAAGAGGGGCGAAAGCAACGAAAGGGAGAAGAGAGCAGGAGAAACACCTGGGGAATAGTAAATTTCCGTTGCAACGTAGCGCCGTTATTAGCATACGAGTATTTAGAATGAATTATGGGCCAGACCGCTTATCCTCGAGGGTGGATATATTCGGTACAGGGTTCTCGCGACTCTCTCCCACGTCAGGTGTATCCCTAAGGAGGTAGCATTATGTCCTCCCGCATATTTTATTCTCGTGGTCCTAGTCGTCGTGCCGAGAGAAAGACGAGAAGAGTTCGAGCGAAAAAAGAAGACGCGAGAAGGTAGACGAGAAGGAAGATGGCTGGAGTCGGAGAGATGCTAAATAACAAAACAACATAACATAACGTAATGGTACCTCTCGTGTGAAAGTTATGAAAAATATCTATTCGTTATAAATACGATGGTTTTATGCAACAAACTATGCTCGATCCAAAGAAATCGCAATGAAACCAAGAGACCCAGTTGTAGTCTGCTGAAGAACCTCGAGAACACTAATTAATACAATTCCTTGCCCGCTTAACAAGACTCACAGTATCATCTACAAGAAGGGGACACAAAAGAGGAACATATTCCTTTAGTTAAAAAGAAATCGCCGTTTGAAAAAGGCAGAATTATAAGGAGCAGCCACTCGAAAGCTCTCTTCGATCTTTCAATCTACTTTTTCAAACCGATATCAAAACTAACTTGGAAAAGCGAGTGAAGTGCGGGACCAATTACAGAAAATCAAACCACTTTCAGGTAGGTATGGTTCTCTATTGAACGAGCGCTTGAATATCGAATTTATTGGGATTCGCAAAACAATTACCGGCTTCATCCCCCTTCGGTTCTATCAATTATCCGAGACTCGTGATGGTGATGTCGGGTGATCGCGGTGGTGATGCCAGTACCGGTGCCGATGTCCGGGAAAGGGGAGGAGGAGGGGTTTGATCATTATTGCCTGGGGATTTTAACCGCGAATCGCCGTAAAAAAAATATATTGAACGGTGCGAGGTTATCCAAGAGGTAAAGCGAAAGAGAGATAATAAGCGATCTCGAAGCGTCATCGCTGTAACGTCGTTGGTTATTAAAGGGAAAGGATCGTAAGCGTAAGATCTACTCTTTGACGTCGTAATTTTCCGAGTCGCTGCGTTCGCACGATGCGCGCACACGCGCTCTCCTAACACGCACAGAGACGTATACACGAACGAGAGAGTAACTCGAACACTCGTAGAGCGATCGCGTATAGCGTGGGGCTTCTATTTTTCGCGAGAGCGGGATTTTTACTCCCATACCAATGACCTTTTCCTCGATGCTAACGAACCCCTCGTTAACCACTTCCCTTATTATCCCGCGGTTAACTCGACTTCATCATTTCCCTACGATATTACGGATTCCACCGAGCTATCTCGATCTAATCCTTTTTCCACTCGCGTTAAGCTATGCTCCGGATAGCGGGATAAGAGAGCGAGAAGAGCTTTTTTTCTTTCTACTTTGGCACGTTCCTTTCACATCAAACATCAACGATTCTCGCGTTCGGTTTGCTCGAGCTGGCTCCTCGGCTGTTAGGCCGCGCTCGTGAATTTGAAAGTGAAGGTGCTTATTGCCTACCGGAAACCAATCAACTCATGCATGTCCATAGGATCTGTATGAAAAATGAGTAAAAGCGATTTCAATCATTGCCTTTAGTATTACGCGCTGAATTATTTCTTCGTATTAGCTTCCGCGTGTAACGAGCTACGAGTATAAGTTATGAACTTGTCGGAAGACACGCAACATCCCTGATCCGATGTTAATCCGTAAATTACATCGTCTACGAGTCATATTTCGCGTATTATCCCGACGCGATCGTTCATTGGATACTTTCTTCGCTTACTCGACGACAGCTCACGTTTAGTCCGTTCTCGATGTTATTCACCAAAGAATCCCAAGCAATAATGACTCCTCATTCAAGAATTCCACAGTGTACACCGCAATGACACAAGAACCTGCTGGTAGTCTTCTTCTTCAGGTAGCGTCACCTTTTTTCTTTTGGTATCCGTGTACAGTCGTCAGCCAGTAACAACACCACGACAAAGTACCTGACCCGATCGTCTCGTCCACGCGGAGAGCAATTAGAAAGCCATTACTTCTCGGTCATGCGCATTCGAGTGTGTCCAGTGCAGGGTAGAAAAGCGGTATAGTCTCCCACAGAGTTTCTACACCTTTCCGGGGCAAGGGATACTCGAGCGAGGGGTAGAGATGGATGTCCGGCGATCAGGTGCAGCGAGACACCCACTGACTTTGAATTCGTCGGCAGTAGACCGATGTATCCTCTCTCTCTCTCTCTCTCTCTCTCTCTCTGTCTCTGTCTCTTTCTCTCTTACGCTGACGTTGAGCCGTCATCGTGCCGGGCACTCGGCCACCCGCTGTTTCGTTTTCGTGTTTGGAAAGAGCGTGGATAAACGACGCTCGAAGGGGAGTCCCGAATCCGTGGCCAAGGATTTTCTCGCGTAAAGAAGATAGAAAGGGTAATAACGTTGAAGAAATATCGGCGTGCGACTCTTATCTTCTCGTTGATCGAGCTTTTCAAAGTCTTAAACGTATAGCGCGGTATATAAATTTTCAAATACAGTTGGTATCTTCGAGATTTGTCTACGAAAGGTTCAGAATGACGAAATAAGTTTCTTTGTCGTTCGGCATCGTTCTTATGCTATCCTCGGGTTCGTAAAGATCTTTGAAAGATTTTTAAAGCTAGGAACAAATCGAAAAACTTCTCGGTCGAAAAGAAATTCACGAGAAAAGTGAATTCGTTTCTTGACACTTTCGTGAATGATGAAGATGGTTTTCTTTATTTAATAATAAAAAAAAACCACACACAGTGCGAACCTTCAACACGTAACGTGACCCACGACGCATAAACTATTGCTCGAAAATTAGATATCGACGCGAACACCTTTCGCTCGTTCGTTCTACGCATCTTATGAAACCCCTTAGACGTTGACGATCGTAAAACGCAGAACAGGATGGCGAATGACTGACGAGAGAGAATCGGCCCGTGGAGAAACGCGCGTGTTCGCTCCCTTTGTGCTACGCATGCTTCACGGTTTCGCTCGCGTTTAAACTTCGACGCAACCATTCGACTATATACCCGGCGTTCATTTCCGAGAAGTTAATATTCAAAATGAACATCAGCGATCCGCGCTCGGTCGCGCTGCCGTTAATCTTCGATGGCATATGGGAGTAGAGCTCTCGCTTTATTGCGTCCGCGTTAATTATGCAAACGAATAATTAATATTTCGATTACTTCGATGACATCGCGTACGCCTACGCGAGAGCGATGATATTTATTATTCGCGTGAGGATATTGTCGGAATCGGGAAAGAGAAAGAGAGAGAGAGAGAGAGAGAGAGAGAGAGAGA
>JAIFRP010000010.1:438302-457694 GCA_032403825.1 Odynerus spinipes | reverse complement strand
GTACTTCCGCTTGTTCTCGCTAATCCTTTCTTCTTCCTCGATGAGTTTCGACTATGCGAGAGAATGAGATGGAGAGAGGGAGAGAATGAGAGATGGTCGAGCGGTTATAAAGGATCGTTCGCGAGGACGTAGCTCGTCGTCGCGCGGATTAATAATAACTAGACGATAATTTACGGCACGACTCTTTTCGATGGACCCGTCCCATCCCGTCCCATCCCGTTCCTGTCCCGTTGAAGCAGGTAAGCCACTGATGGGGACTGCGAGTCCGAGAGACGTCGTAAAACTCGTACACCGTCTTTCTTTCGTAATGAAGATATTATACGGAGCCGAGAGTGAAGCTCTCCGAGAATATTCGCTCGTAATCGAGAAGAGCGTCGTGGGTTCAGCGACGGGTCTACGTTGCCTCTCCTTCTCTTGGATCAATTTGCGACTAGACGATGGATCACGACCTCCCGCCCCCACTTTGACTTCTTCCTCCTCTTCTTCTTCTTCTTCTTCTTCTTCTGCTTCTTCTCCTGCAGCCTCTTCTCTTCTTCCTGCTCCTTGTGTTGAACGACGTTGAACGACGAACGGCTCATCGCGATTATTAATTCGCTTGAATTTACCTTCTTGAGATAGAAAGAGATGAGAGAGGGAGGGGGGACTATCCTTTGCTTCCACGAACGAGGACCCACACGACGAAAGGATTGTTCTTCCCACCGCGGAAACAAACTGTTAGGCTTATGAATATATTCATGATACTTTCATCAATATTCAGAACCTACTTTTCCCGTCGCTCGTGTCCCATCCGAAATCACGAATATGACACGGACCGTATTCGCGACTGGACCTTTTCCGATTTATCACGAAGGAGAGGGCTGCCTGTTCCCTCCTCTTTTTCGGCTGTTTCGTGCGCCGATATTATAGGTATAGCTATATAGGGGCTGTTTCTGCGAAATATTTACAACTTCGAGGGATATATTTTTTTCGAGGAAATAACGAAGGGTGGTCGATGGTGGAACGTCGATGTTGATGGATACGGTGCGTTTGTAATCGGGAACGGAATGAACTGGACATTGATGAGACGAGTTGCAGAAACAGGATGGACTAGAAACAGAATGGTTTAGAATTTGTGAAATAAATGAAATAAATTGAATGTTCGTAATTTCAATGTAACGAGAAAACTAAACCGAATATTCCTAATATAAAACACGTCAACTGAATGTTCACAAAAAAAACAAATAATGGAAAAAATAATAAAATGAACAAAGTGAATAAATATTTATAACTCGATCGATACGTAACATCCTCGTTCACTTCGTCTCAAGAAGCACTTAGCCACGGAAAATGTACACTCGACGACTCTAAGGTAACTTAACGCATGGATAGTGATTCTAATCCAACGAGTCTGGATTATCCGAACGAGCCGCTCGAACGAAGTAAAAAAGATCACTCGGAACGTCAAACGGAGTAATCCGTTTAGCCGTACGACCCGAACCCAGGTCGCGAGTAGCAACTTCGAGAGAAAAATCGAAGGTTCCTTCTTTCGAGATATTCCAGTGCTACCGTCGCGCGTCTATATCGTCAAGCTCACGTTCAAAGATGCGGTTGGAGCATTTCCAATTCTCACCGTCCTCTCTCCCCCCTCTCTCTCTCTCTCTCTCTCTTTTGCTCTTCCTTTTCCGTTTCGCGTTCGTCATTGCCTGTTGCGTTATTTTGCGGGCGTCTGGCCCGTGTACACTTCCGCGGGAAAAGCGAGAAGGAATATCCATCTTGAACAAGGGGGAAGGAAAGACAGTCAAGCCGTAGATTTAAAGGAGGGTATACGTAACGACGTCCCATAGCTCGTTTCTCACTAATAGATGGCCTCTTCCGTTTCCACATGACCTCCTCCTCACCATTACCACCACCACCACCACCATCACCACCAGCAGCAGCAGCAGCAACAGCAGCAGCACTACCACCACCGGTTTCTCGGCTCGGCAGGAAATTAGCAAGTCTTAGGAAGAGATCCCATCGACTAATCGCCGACGTGCTTTTCCCGCTGTGCTCCCACTGGGAGCTTTGGCTGGTCAGAGCGTTCGAAACAAAACGAAACTCGATTTCCCTCTTCCTTTTCTTCCCCACTTTCTTCTAACCGTCTCGTCGATCACCTTCTCCCGGATCCCGAGGGTGACTCGAGGGTTAGGATCGACGTTATCCAGCTCGTACGATCGTCGCTTTATCGGGACGATCGTTCCTTCATCGGAGGATTAGGGAATACGCGAGAGATTCGACTAACGGGGAAAATGTACGGTTATATTTCGGAGCACTCTCGACGAATCTCAAAGTCGGATTAAAGGGATGTTATTTTATAACCGAGAGGATAAGGGTGGGGGATGGAAACTCCGAGCGAGCTTTCAGAATTCTGAAGATTTAATTTACGCGAAGTTTATGTCGACGAGGGACGAGATATCGTTAATGAGAAAAAATTTCTTGTTTTAATACGTTTCTACTTAGCTCAAGTAATCACCAGACGGGAGGTATTAAACAAAAATGGAACGTTAAATGATTCTGTTAGAATATTTCTCAAAATATCACACTCCGTAGCACACTATCGTTCGTAACACAATATTGTATGCTCACCTTGTTAACTGTTATCCACATGGGCCCGTCAGCGAAAGAACTCCAGAAACACACACGATAGATCACGAACGCGTAGTAGAGATCATCGGATCACACAGAATCTTTTCTTTTTATTTCTTCGCCCGACAAAAATTATTCACTTACTTCGAGGAGGAAAGAACACTCGCGTAAACACAATTATTCTCGTTCCACACTGACCGAAGTTTCTTGCGAAAAGAACAATTTACACACTGTACGTGACGTGTCCTCCGTAAAGGGCCGCGAAAATCGGTAGAAAAATAAATCACAGTAATATAATAATTTTTTTTTTCTTTTTTCTTCACAGTTTGTCCATTCTTCTACTATCGCGATTTACCCGACGGTTTTCTTCGACGCGCGACGGCACGAGATCGAAGACGAACGCGAAGGAAGAAGGACATTCGTAGAGCACGACACGCGAAAGGTCACCGTACCGTCACGGCGCCACGGCACTAACTGACAGCCCGTCGAGAATCTCCGGTTGGTCGAAGCGAACTCGCATAGGAGAGGCTCGTGCCACGAGGAGTGGGGATAACGCTCGTGGTGGTGGTGGGGCGAGCCTCGGCTCCGGCACGAGACCCTTCTCACTCGCCTCACTCTTGCACGCGCGCTAACACGTTAACTTTATAGCGCTCGCCATTAGATTTTATAGATAAATCTATAGTATATATATTTAAATAATAGTAACGCGCTTTCAATGCCCGTTGATTGTAACTATTATCTTTGATATTTTTTATTACATCTTTATTATTATTGCTATTGATTTTAAATAATATCTTTTGTTCGTTGATTATCGTTGATATTTTATCTATTTATCGTTGATTTTAAATAGTATCTTTAGCTTTTTGTTGTTATTTTTGATTACGTCTTTATTATCATCGTTATTAGAGTAGTTATTCGTGTATTTACCTTTTTTTTCGGAATACCGTTGTTTTATTTTCATATTATTTCATATTATTTCATATTATTTATTTCAACGTTTTCGATTATTTATTACACACGTTTCTTACTATCCCTTATTATTTATTTGAACATTTTTCAGGCCACATCTACACCGATAACAATAAACTTTCTTCTTCCTCTCGGCCGTTCTTTTTTCTCTCCAATTTCTATCTTTGTCTGGCATCGGCAAACGGCTCTCGCTCAGCCATCGTCCCCTCTACATTTCGTTTCTCCGACCGTTCGCTGAAGAGAAGAGGGGAGGAAGTGAGCACGTGGGCACAGGACGTCGAAGGCGAGAGTGGGGAGGAGGCGACGAGGGAGAAGCACGGCCCGAAATGGGGTGAGGTTGCAAAATATGTTGTAGAAATGGGGTGGCCGATGAATGCGGTCGCCCGTAGACTAGGGATTTTATTGATCTTTTTTCCACCCCACGAGAGCGTATACGCGCGCCCGCTTAATTAAGCGACCGCCGGCACGAGACGAACCTCTCCCACTTTTTCTTTTCGCTCCTTCGAATTTTTGAGAACGCTTTCGGCCTTGGCAATTTTTCCAAAATTCGCTTTTCAACATAATTTTGAACGAGGAAGTTTTGAACTTTTCTAATTAAACATTTCTAACATCGATGGCACTCGTTCTCTATCATTTGCAAGATTATTAATCAATCGTATAATAATTAAGAATTTAATGTTTTCTCTTTAAAAAATAACGAACTTAATTTACTACATTTTTCAAGCCAACATTCGTAACGTATACGTAGGTACCTACATAAAAATCCCGAAACTCCGTGTAAAAATTATTCGACGTTCCTTCGGTCATTTTTTCACCCCACGCGGTCCCCACGTAATCACCATCCTTTTTACCTCACTCATTCAGTAGGTATCTGTTTCTCGTTTCCTCTATTCCCATTAGATCTCCACGGGCGAGTTTTTATCGCATCCGCAATTTTTATCTAATTCCGACGCGGTCCGTCGGAGAATCCACGAACGACGACGACATTAATGCGACACAAGGTCGGAGTTAATCATCGTGTCTGGCGTTAACGAGTTTCTTCGTTCGAATTATTCATAACCCATTGACTCGAAGAGTCTACTTTTGCTTTTAGCAGGGGGAGTGTGTGCCGGAGTAGCGATAAATATCGTTCGCGTGCGAAGTCGATGGAGAAAAATGACAGTACGGTGGTTCTTAATATTTATCAGCTTGTCGTATCCCCACGGCACGTAGGGATATCTCGGTGTGCCTTGGGCACCATAAACATTAATCCGAATCTAGATGGTATGTACGAGGTCGACGCGATCGAACGATTCGATGCCTCGAAGTGACGAGCCGCGATATCTCACGATTTTCGCGACTTTCTACGGCGGCTCACCCCGCGCGCATTCAATGGGATAATGATAAATCGTACGGAGAAGAATTCGATTAATGTCGTCGGCTGACTGGATAGCGCTTTTTCAAGATGACGACGATGCGCGTGTCGTTGGAAATGAAATTTCCCGCGAAACTAAGCGATCCGACGATAGTCTCGATCGTATAACATTAATCTGTCGATAAATATTATTACCGTGCTCGAGAAATAAAAATAGATAGGGGCGTTTAATTTTACCGTTAGAAATACCTTGCATAAAAGCTCGAATTCTAATATAATAATAACGGAAAGAATAAAAAACAATAATTAACTTCAAATTAATCGTCACGTTCCACCATCACCACCAAGCAACGGATCTTTAGCAGAACCGCGAGGATAGCGTCGAACTCTCTTCCACGGTGATATTGAAAAACGCCGGGAGCGCTTAGGGCCCGATGAAAGGGCTCGTAGAGAAATAGAAAAGGACGAAAGCCGAGGCAACTTTCTCATCCCGGAGTCGATGCATGTCGATCGAAGAAAGATGCAGGGTGCAGGGTCCTTTCATGCTTCGCAAATGCGACTCCCGTCTCTCCCGTGTGTCCTTCGTCCATTCTTCTTTGCACTCGATCTTTTTCCTTTATCCTCTTTCTCTCCCTCTCTCTCTCTCTCTCTCTCTTTTTTATCTAGCTTTGCCTTTTCCTCTGTCTTCTCTTCTCATTCTCTATCATTCTCTTTCCTTTTCTCGTCTGGGAAGCAGCACCCTCTCGGACTCGGCGACTAGCAAAGGAAACCACAGCTCTCTCTATCCGTCTGTCTCTTTATCTCTCTCTCTCTCTCTCTCTCTCTCTCTCTCTTTCTCTTTCAAGGCCACAGACAAGAGATCTAATATACCCGTCGGTTACATTAGCCGGATTTAATTTAAGTCTCGAGCCGGTCCCCCGCGCGCAGTAGGTATACGTTTATCTTACCCACCGCGGGCGAGAACACGTCGAACGGAGAGAAAGAGGGCGCGAGAGAGGGTGGAAGGTGGTAGTGGTGGTGGTGGTGAGAAAGACGAAGAGGTGGGGAAACGGAAGTCGGTAGGAACGGTAGCAGAGCGACGCCGGTTTATCGTAATCGCGGTACTCGTGTTTCGACACGACAAAGAGAGAGAGAGAGAGAGAGAGAGAGAGAGAGAGAGAGAGAGAGAGAGAGCGTTAGTTCTATGACCGACCGCAAATTCGCCAACGTCGGACCACTTTGCGGCTCCGTCCTGACGTAGGTTTCATCAACCGACAGCCTCATTAACGACAGAAACCGACGGCGACGGCGCACGAGAAATTTCGTCTCTTCACCTTTTCGCCAAATTTAACGCCTTCCACTTCGGTCCGCAATAACTTTCCTACGTGCTGAGTAACGACGACGAAAGAAAAAGAAACACGTCGAAGAGATTGTTTTAATTATTTCCGTTAGTTCGCTTCGACCTTTTTTTTTGGCTACAACGTACGGTAGCTTGAGCGAAGAGAAAATTACACTTTCCAAGTAACATATTTTTAATATTTTCTGTTTTTCCTCTAGGTAGCTCAAGTTAAAAGGTGATTTTAATTTTTTCAGACCTAAGTCAGAACTGCAGAACAATTATTTTTTGACTTTCCCTTACCGAGATATACAACCTTTCCCCGGCTACTGCTTTATGATCCTCCATAAATCTTCGTCGGTCGAAGATGCTGCCGAATTTTGGTTACATCCTTTCAGACGGTTCACCAGGTCACCGTGTCGAGTGTAACGGTTGGCCAAGTTTTTGCGAATCTCGGCTATCCTATCTCCCTATTCTTTCACCGTAAAAGGAGCCTTCCCCGAACGGGTCACGTTCGAGCAATAAAGACATAGACCAGCAGAGAAATCGGTTGCTCGGAAGCAGGAGGACTGCCGTTTACGGTGAAGAGATTTTATGATGCACCATAGGACGGATCAGTTCGTACGAAAGGTACGGTCTATTATCTTCGACTTGAAATTGTTAGCACGTAGTCTTTGGGAAGCTCGCGTTTCGACCACCGCCGCCATATTAACTTGTACAAGCCGCCATTCTCGCACCCTGCGCTACGTGTTTTATCGTTTAACGATACTCGTAAATCTTATATCCGCAAAGAAAAAGGCGACGGTCGCTTGGAAAAGAAGGCGCATAGCCTACCGTTGGGATTCACTGGGTCACCACCGACTCGAACAAAGCTTTCTTCGGCTTTTGAGAAAGAAAAAAAAGAGGACACGGTGGATTTTCAATGAGGATCCTTCCGTGGATAATTTCCTTTTGTCAACGTGGAAAGTGTGCCACTGGAACTTATCTTTACGCGTACGTTTCTTATTACCGTCATTTTTTCTTTTTTCTTTTTCTAAAGAAAAAATCTTTTGTTCTTGGATTACTTGGAAAAGTCGACAATTTAAAATAGATTCGGTTCGTACGTTATTGAAATAGAGAGATACAGGAATCAACCCCCCCCCACACCTAGGCATTATTCACAGGGGGATAATATCAATAAGTGATTTTTACCTTTCGCTTCATCTATTCAATTTACTTCATCCTTTTCTCTAATGCGACTTCATACAACTGGAATCTTTTCGTCACCGACCCCCTTAATGTTACCTTTCTTCTCAACCGCAAGACGAGAATTTGATTTGGTTTATAGCCTCGCAGCGTATAAGATGCGGAACGCTATTTACCGGCGGTACATGAACCGAGATTTTATTGGAAAACGGAAATCCGCTCCCGCGTAGATGCCATGGAAAGGGGATTCGAATAAATTGCGCGCCTTATGGAGGACTCGACCGGCGAAGATTCTACGAAGGAACTTTTCTTATGGAACATTCGTGCACCGAGAAAGTCGGAGATAAAAGTGTGCCGATGGGGTGCCCTTTACGATTTTTCTAACGATCGAAATCGAGAAAAGTTCATTTAATTTAATTAATTTCACGTGATCCCGTTTATTTGATATATTTTACCGTATCCTTTGTTAATCGTACTAGTCTTCTCGTTAACATATATTTTTATATCGTCTTCTTAATTATTTCCAACATTTAGACATCGTATTTAAAATATTGTACATCACAAAAGTTTTCTCTTTTCAGGATATTCGAAAAATCGACAGATGCAATCGACAAGAGAAAGAGAGATAGACGGAGAGACGGAACAACGTTCACGTGAAAGATTAGTCACCCCGGACTAGTTTCAGTCCGAGGGTAACAATGATAGGTTGTCCGGAATTTTGTTCGGAACTGACGTAAGTTACGACCGGCTGAGTATGGGCTACGAAAAACATCGTTCACGTTCGAACTCGGCCACGGTTGTTATTACGAATCAAGGCAAACCGGTGGCGTCAGAATTTAGCCGGAGGATCCTTTTTGGTTCGGGACCGGAACGTTATTCATCCAACACGGGAAAGCTTCGAAGATCTCGCTCGTCATTTCTCTTTCTCTCTTTCTCTTTCTCTCTCTCTCTCGCTCTCACTCTGCGAACGTCGAAGATACGACTAACTAGATTTCACGGTGATACATATCGGAGACGGCCGATCGCCAGGCCAATTATCGCGATTGTCGCTTCGGATTCGAAATGGTCGTCTCGTAAGCAGCTCGTGTTTGCTCGCTAACTTAGTCCCGAGTTTGCTCTGGGAGTTCTGGTCTCCTATCTGTCTACCTATCAATCGTTATGATCCTTCATTGAACGCGAAATTGATACACGATCAGAATGGACGATCTCGTTGTCGAGAATTTCAGTTTCCAAGACAAAGGCAGCCAAAATTGCGGAGCAAGTGTTCCCTTCGTCATCAATTCGGCGACCACGGCAATTAATCAAAAGAATTCGACCGGCTTACTCTCCGACGGAGCGAATTCGGTATAAACAGAAATAATCGTATATCACGTGATATTCCCTGAATCATCCTGTATACAACGTTCGACCGGTTTATCCGTTCACAGCACATTCACGATCCCAAACGCTGTATCGCTCGGTTTCATCGGCAAGGCGTGACGAATTTGTGACGTATGCACCGAATCCCTCGCATCGTTGCACCCACGACGTCACTGGCAGTGGTTTTATATTCGAAGGATACTTTCCACCCCACCCCTTAGCCCCACCACGCGCCACTCCAACACCCGTCGAAGCAGAGAACGAAACAAATGCGGACAATGCGTTCGGGACTTTGGCCAGACGCTGCTGCGAGTACTCGATCCTCCTAAGCTCGTACGCACGTGCGTGTCGATCCTCCATTGTCCGAATTGGCTTATTGAAATTTTTCGACCCTCTTCGATGCGGGGAAAAGGCGATGGAAATTCGGGTGGACTTACATGCTCTTGGACTCACTAAAGTGGCTGTTACTTTTCTTTGTTTTCTCTCTCTTTCTCTCTCTCTCTCTCTCTCTCTCTCACTCGCCGAACCCGGTGGTAGCCCGTTTAATTTCGTTGCCGACGTTAGAGTTACGGTCGTGCCGTTAAAATTCTACTCTCGGACACGTCGAAGGGTTGCTCGGTTGCTTCTCACTTGAAAAGAGAAGGAGAGACCCTGCTCCTCGTCAGGAACGCGCATAAATACTCGGATATTTGTTTGCTCGTTGCTAAGGAGAGAAGCCAGAGTCGTCTACGTACGATATGTGGGGGCTCGAGTTTTCTTGGGTAAACGTGGCTTTACGTTTTCGATCATAATTCTTTTCTGGGTAAGATAAATTTCACTTCCTGTTGGCGGTGCCCTTTGCCATGAGTTTAAAAAAAAATTAGGCCACTTAATAATTGTTTCTTTTCTACAAAATCTCATTAATCATTATCGTTCCAGAGTGTTGGTTACTATTGTTGGAATTGTTGCAAGATTTAGTGTACCTGCAACTTCTTAAATTTATAAGCGATCGTAAAAGAATGCCTAAACTTAATTTTCTAATCTGTACAGAATCCAGGGAAAGGAGCAACTAGAATTCGTAGAAAGAGGATGCTTCGAAGACGAGTGGGACGACCAGACGCGTGTCGTTTTTTAGTCGAGAATCCGTGGCACCCCATGTATCCAGGGCTCGTAAATAATAGCACTCTGTATATTTGAATGCCCCTGACGGATCCCGCATGCCACTTGGGAAAGCTCGCGCGAGATGGTTCCAACCGTTGTGCGGCCACCTAACGCACACACGTACGTATGTATATAGACATACACGTAGAAGAGTGTAACGCACATGTGAACGTGGCGAAGGGGGTGTAGTGGAGAGAGGGGACCAGAGAGAGAGAGACCCTCGAATTCTTCCCCTTTTGTTTATGCCCCGCGATGTCAAATTTAACGTCCGACGTCCCTCGGACACGTGGAACGCGAGGAGATACGAGAGAAACGCGGACTACTCGCGTGTAGTGTGGGAGAGACACGAAAGCTCGTCGTTGCTCGTGTGTACTTGAGAGCGCGGAATTTGAAGATACGAGAGGAAGCGAGAGAGAGAGAGAGAGAGAGAGAGAGAGAGAGAGAGAGAGTAGTGGGTGAGCGTCGCGTTGTCCACGATAATAATTCACCCGTGCTACCTGTCCTATGTGGCGAGCTTAGCCGCACACGCGTGTTTTATTTTCGCGAGAGCCTGCCCGCTAGCACCCCTCTCGCGTAATCCCTTTATTAATGAGGACGATAATCGTGTGTGCGGCAAGGTGAAAAAAAGATACGGTGTGAGGGCGGTGAGATAAAACGCGTTTCCAGTGTTTCCGTGGTCGATCGCCGCTATACTCGTGCTTTTTTTCATTTCCTTTTCTTCTTTGTTATCAAATTTCTTGATTAGAGTCGATTGCGTTGGATACGCAGCCGCAACTAAAAAATTTGTTAATTAGTGAATTTTAGATAGGAGACCCAAATAATTTCTGACATCTTTTTTTTCAATTTCTTATTTCCGTAACAATTTATTTTTAATATAGGTGTACCTACTAGACGAGTCTTTTATCATATAGCTAAAAATAAGTTAAAAGAAAAAGTGATGTAATTATAGCAGAAGGAAATCTTTTTTAATTCAAGCCAACCAACGTTCATCTTACTACACTGCCAGTGTGTACAGGAAAGGACACATGTTATAAGATGCACATGTTACAAGATGCACGTGTGTTTATATACAACATACATACATCCATATATACGCGTATACGTATGTAGGCTGAGCCAGTGTCCTCGCGAAAGAACCTTGAAATTTATATTCCGTACGACGTCTAATGTGTACCGTTACACCCACACTCGTATATGTATGTGCGTGCTCCGATTCCAATGCCAGTAGAATTAAGATGGTTCGGCGTTCCTCCGCATCTTCGTGCGTAATATACGTTGCATGAAAAATGCATACACGCAGAACGAAGTATGTAGTTTAATTACCCCAATTATTTTCTTTAATAAAAATATCAAGAAGTATCAATATTTTCCTTTTAATTATTATAAATCGAAGTAAAAGAATCGTACTGCTTTATCCCAAAAAGAAAATAATCAGGGCGATGAAATTACAAGTTCTATAACATGAATTAGAAAAAAGTACACGTAGGTATATATAATCCCTTCTTTACCGATGAATACACGCAACGTGATCCGTCATCCCAGCGTGGTCTTCCATCTCGCAAAAGCCGAACGTTCAAGAGCTCGCAAGCTTCCAAACTCGAAAGTCCGACCTCTCGTATCCAGGAATGGTAGAGAAGCCAAAAATCATATTTCACCGGTTCTCGATGGGAGATTAATAACGCACGAACGCTTTTCGATTTCCCAGAAGTGGCCGTCAAATCGAAGAAGTGGTATATTCGTTCTCTCTCTTTCTCTCTCTCGTTCTCTTTTGGCCATTATGTGAGAAACGCAGGAAAAGGCACATGCGTAGGAATCGAATGTCCCTTCTTTCTCGAAGGACGCGCGAGGACCCTTCCACGAGGAGCTGGAGGGTTGCGAAAAGCAGGACGTAGCTTTAATTACCAGCCTCGGCAACCAACCTCGTGCGACTACGATGCTGATGATTTTTCACGAGCCCTGGCGAATCTGCCATAAACACCCTGCCGCGATAATAGCGATCGCGATAAAGTGAACAACGTCGAGTGCCTTTTAACGTTTCTCCGGGCTCCCATTGTCTCGAGTCCCTTCCCGAGAATTCCGTTTCTCCTTTCGCCATCTTTCTTTACGTACACACCGTGCAAACCCCTTTTACTCTCTTCTTCTTCTTCTTCTTCTTCTTTATCCTTATTCCTTCGTTCTTAGAATGATCGCTCTTGGTGCACGCTGGTAGGTACTCGACTTCGCGGACACGCTTCCTGCGATTTGCATTCGAATAATTAAAGCGTGCCCTAATTGAATCTCTCTTTTGAACTCTGCCGTCGTGAAAATTCTATACTGCTTCCTTGCTTTACGACAATGAATTACTTTCTAGTTGTACGACTCTGCTGTTGAAGAAGCGTACACACTGTACGTTGATTTTAATAACGTTTGGGAAATATGCACGAAATTTATAAAAGTTTGCTTAATTTACTAATTATAGTTTTGGAAAGATAGACAGATAAAATTCAACGAAAGGAAAGTTAAACATCGATAGCTACGGTTCACACACAAGAAAAAGGAAAGAAAACAATGATCCCAAACCTGACCACACTTTCCACGTAACACCGAAAAACCCACTATAAAAATAGTGGCAAAAAAGTACTTTAGAGTGTCTCGTGCCACAGTATAAGAGTCGTCCTCGAGTGTTAAACAGGAAGGACCGTTCCAAGATACGTGGGCCCTCGTAAATCAAATTTCCTATTCCGACAGAAAGATCGGTCGAGGCTGGCACTGAGGAAGAGAGAAAGAAGAAGGAGAAAAAGGCGAAGAAGAAGAAGAAGAAGGAGAGGCGCGTCCGAGCGGTGTTTGGCCAAGACGCAGCGGGGTGTCTCAAGGGTGCAAATGGCCCGGTGCCGGTATACAAAAGCTAAACGAGAAGGAAGCGGTTCTCGTTAGCCGCTGACAGGAAGCCGCGCGTATAGCTCATCGCCTCGGAAAGGTCTTCCGGTTTTCTCGAAGACTGCGTTCTTCGAGAATACGACAGAGAGAGAGAGAGAGAGAGAGAAAGAGAGAGAGGAAGAGAGGGAGAATTTCGGTCCAGCTTTTCCACGGTGGTCGACGAGAAAATAAATGTCGAAAGATCGATCGGTTTTTATTAAGAGCCTCAACGAGAGACACGTGTGCGTTGTCGCGAGTCTTTAGGTTTTTTAAAATGTTTCTGGGGATTTTTGTGTGTGGAAACATATCGCTATTAGTATTGGTCGCGTGTGTAGTCTTTTTACATATACGTATGGATCTGTAAAAATAACAACCACCATGGGAACTATACTCTATATTTTTATAGAGTAACTATAATGATATGAATAAAAAAAAAAGAATAGGCAGTGTGAGTTTTAACGAGTTGCACGGCTGCAAGGAAGATCTTCAAGGGAGTCGGCTACTATCGATGCGAGTCCCCTTCCTGGCGAAACTGCCGGGGTAAACAGAAGAAGAAAATTAAATCTAGTTGCCGTATGAGAGAGTCAAAGTCGAGAGATCGATTGGTCGCACTGCGAAAACGCGGGATATGTAATAGTGAGGTCCTTTCGAAAGATCAATGGTGCCCGACTGTTACTTCCACGATATATCAATTTTTTTTTTCATTATCCTTTCACGAAGTATATTTGTTATAGAAAGGGAAGTAATTAAACTTCACGAAGAACGTCAAACGCAATTTAATTATTTCTTCAAAGAGGAACCGGGAAGTATTATTCGATTAATGAATAAATATTTGTTGAAATTATAGAAAAATTATACGAAACGATCATACCTCATGTTTGGAATAAATTAATTTTTTATCGAATATAGAAATAAAACATTCTAATTGACAGGTCCACGATGGACACAACAATTTCAATCCTCCGATACGATATAGGACGACGATCTCAGGGATTAATAAACGTGGACGTGCGTTTGTTCACCGATCGCTTTCGTCGGGAACTTCTTAAGAAACTAAGAAAAGGGGAAAATCGTTTAATGCGCCGTATCGCGTCGTATATACGCTTATACGGCTAAGGTGAAACGTTTGAAAAGAATCCCTCGGCCCGAAAACACCCCTTCTTCCCTCTGCAACGTTCATCCCAACCCCCCATAACGTTGGGATTATGGGAGTCACGGAGATCTCTGCGTAAACACGCGGACCTGCCGGAGCGCGGGTTTGTGCTTAGCGGCTCGCGGTGCGAGCTCTGACAGGGGTTCGAAGAAGACGGCTCCATTCTTGAATGGGATTAAAGCCGACAGCGGGAATTCGGGAAAAAAGCAACCCTTGACGGCTTAATGCCACGATCGAAATCTAAAAACCTGGCCATTTAAGCTTCGAAATCGGACAGCCGAGTCGGGGATAGGTATATACAGAAAATACGTTGCTCGATACCTGCATACGTATAGGTACCTATAGGGTGAATGAATACCGATTGCCATCTGGAATAACTTTTTATTTATTGACTTTAGGAAAAAAAAGGTTTTGTGCGGGAAGAGGGGACCCATCGATCAAACGTATTATATTTTATTTTTTATATTTCGTGTTCTCGGAGTTGTCAAAGTGAGCTAGAATTTTTTTTTCTGAAGATGACAGCATTTTTTCAAGCACCCTCTATATTTATTATAAACATATATGTGCAGCAAATTTACATGTACCATAGCGGCAGACATAGGTATATAAATTCAAGTTATACTTACACATAAGTACTATATATATTATATAGGTATACGTATGTATAAGCTTAAATTTTTTGGTCGTGTACATAGATATCTATGTGTGTGTATACGGAAGCCGATTTTCTTGGTAGCCCCGTAGAATTCGCCTTTGAAGCTTCGCCCACCCTTGTACTTCCGATTTCTTTCATGTCGTCTCGAAGTCTTTCCGACTGGTTCGCGAGCACCTTGGAGTTTGCGCCCCATGAAACGTTGTTTACTTCCTTCAAAAAGGGCATTGTGTGTATTTGGAAGAAAGAAGGATTTCACCCTTTCGAAACGCCTGACCCTTATTCTAAGGGCCTCGTGAGAACGAAAGGTTCGGATAAAGCAAAAAAAGTAAGAGAGCAGTATAATACATTCGATTCCACAATTTGGAACAACTTCAAAGATATTTATACAAAGAAACCATATCTTATCTTATCGCGAACTACATATGTTATCGTGACATTTTCAGATAGACGACTTCCTATTTTATCACGTGCTTAGTGCAATAAATTTCCAGACCTTTTCATAAAATTTCGACTTATAATTAATTCTTGATATAATGTCAGTCACGACCAGCAATTTAAAAATTAACTTAATTATAACACCTCGACAGCTGATTTAAGTAATTCATCGTTAAGAAAAATAACAGCAGAATTCGCAGTATTCTTATAGACAAATGGTCGGCTGTCAGCAATCTCGCACACGATGCTCAAATCCACCGAACGTGCTTCATCAGCGTAGCACGCTGCTTTGAAGAAAAAGTTTTAGCTTTCGTGGCCGCGCAGATGGACGACGATTATGGGTTTCGAAAACATCGAAACAAGGCGAGACTCGTATTCGCGGGATAGCTGGTACGAGAAAGTCCTATGGGATTTGACGAGGGATGACCAGGATACGAAGGGCTACGGCACCTCCAGTAGTAGTAGCACCGCCCTATCCAGAAGGTCGGCCCGGGCCGGGATCTAGAAAATACGGGCCGTCGATCTTCCAGCGCCGTGGCAAAGCCTGCGAGCTTAACGTCGTAAGCTCCTCTCACCGAGAGCGAACTCCCACCGGTCGGGCCCGTGCTAGCTGCTACCGTTGCTGCCGTTGCTGGTGCTGCTGGTGCTGCTGCTACTCGTCTCCTCGCTCTAACGTCCGACAAGGATTTCGCCAAAATCTCTGGACCGCAGCTGCGTTTCTCATATTCTCCTCTGTATACGCGTTTGTATGTATGTACATGTACGTGTATATATGTATACTATATGTGTATATATAAGTGTGTCTGTGTGTGTGTGTGTGTGTGTCATATGTGTTACGCGTAAATGAGCGAACGAATGTGTGCGTGAGCAAGAGTATATACGCGTGCGTCTCTTCTCCTCTACGGAAAGCGACGATCCGCTCCAATAAGCGCGCTCGTGCGTTCGAAAAGTAAAGAGAAGAAAGGGAGAAAAAAAGTGGAAAAAAGAACGAATATGAAAGGACGCGTTCGCTGGACAAACAGTGACCGCGCTTTTGCGTGAGTACTCACGAGTCTGCGTGAATATGTATACCGGGTGGGTCCGTGACAACGTTTGTACGTGGATTGCTCGTCGGCTCGTTTGAAAGGTCGATGTTTATTCTCTGTTATGCTAGTGATATTGGTATGAATGATATTTTTTCCTATCTTTTACAAATTGTGTTAAATTGCAGAATAATTGAACCGAGGCGTGAATTTTACAGCTACTATAGTAGGATAATTCAATTCTTGCTTCAATCTCGTAAGAATATGTATAAAAATTTATGATAACGTTCAAGTTATTATATTTCTAAAATAGGTATCGTTAAAAATATTTTTTACATTATGTGCAAAAGCGAAGATATTAAGAAAATTATTTCATCTTTGATCTCGATCTTTTATAAAAGCATTTACAATTTTCTTTCGTAACAATAATTATTAGAAACGAATGAATATTTCACGTAGGAAAAGGTAACGCGACTCACCCGGTAGAATGTGCGTTGGATCGTCCTTTATACCCCGCGAACGCGGCCCGAAGTCAAAGAAAAAACTAATTTTTGAGAGCCACGCATTCCGATAGTCCGGTCTTTCCACGCGAAATACTTTGTCGGTTCGTAATTTAACGCTTTTCCGTCGGTGCGTGCCGCGCAGCTTTTTTTCCGATCGACCGATCCTCCTGCTCAAAAAATCTCCGATGTTCTCTTCTCGTTTCGCTCTCCCATTCGCCTATTTGCTCTCGCGATTTCGTTTTCGAAACGGTAAGTTTTCGTTTTTCCTCCTCGAGAGATATTTTTTCTCCCACGCTGTTGCTCGCTTCTGTTTTATCTCAATTTTTTTTTCTATTATTGCTCCCACAAAGAAGGCCGACAGAGAGTTCCCGTTGGAACTTGAAATTACACATTGTTATCGGGCTATCGAGCGGACTGAGTCACGCGAGAAAAGGGAGAGAAAAGAGAGAGCGAGAGAGAGAAAGAGAGAGACCTTTCGTAGCGAGTTTATTTTCGAAAAATGTTTCCTCAGGTATGCATGGCGCTTTCCACGATAAGATATTTCAATATTGACACCCTGCTAGTATTTGCCGGGCGGCACCGTGAGATTAGACGAGGAGGAGAGCAGTCTGTACATATTTGTACGAATTTCACTTTGGGTGATTCCACTTTCCGATGATCGTCTATGAGCGACAAAGAGACGTAAGCGTGAGACGCGTCAACTTCGGTAAACACGATCCGATGAGTCTTCTTCTTCGTTCATTCTTTTTTTACTCACGTAACTTGACTAACTCGTGAAATTATCGATGACGATCATCGCGGGTCAATGCTCGTACACGTACGCGTGTCGTGATAAAATACTCCCGGAACTACGCTCGTGCTTTCGATTCGGTCGAATCGACGTTTGGAAAAAATCGATACTTATTTCGATAGAAGTACCTTTCGTTTAGGGCAGGAGAAACTTCAATTATCAATATCCTAATAATTAGTCATTAAATTTTTTTGTATTTCTACTTTAATTATCAAATAGCACTCTACCATAAATCAGCAACGGAGATCAACGGAATACGGTACAACGGTTTTCTTCCTTGTTACTAGAAAATAACTTCTAACTAGTTTAATCTCTGGTTCCGTTCGCAAACTTACGCAATCCAAACACGCGTGATGCGCTTTGCTCCTCGTGAACAACGCAATCTACCTTTCCACCTTTTCTTCCTTCGAAACTCAACGAAGCAACGTTTTCCGTCGACTCGTGCACATTCCGAAGTTCAAATAACTCGAGTCTACGCTGACCCGTGAGTTTGCTTGACCGATGGATAGACCAGAGAAAAGTGAGACTATATTATTCTGCATTTTCAACATGTTCTAATCATTTTACGATACGTCGAGATTCTACCGAGCGAGGGATATTATTTCGCGAGCGATTCGATAAAAGAATAGTTACTTTTTAAATAAAATCATTTTATTTGCAATTTGTTGCCAACAACAATGTGTACTCGCTCGTCTCGATTATTTAATACACATCTGCATTTTTACATAGGATTTACATTTTATACAGATACGAAGAGATGAGTGAAAGGAGATAGAGGAATCCAAAGGAGTACCGCAGCAAGTAGGAAGACCTCGTCGCCGTGCGAGGTCGTCTCTCGTAGAACGAAGGATGCAACGACCTCGATAGCGTATCGTGGAAGACGATGCAATATGTATGCCCGCATTATCTATCCTAGACTGCGGGAGTCTCCGAAGACGACCGTCTTTCCCTCTCTCTCTCTCTTTCTTTCCTTCTGTCTCTTTCTCTCCCCCACTCCTCTCTCTACTTCTACCTTGTCAGGGGCCAAAGGTCGTAACCCCTCGGAGAGTTAAACTTTGATTATAGTTTCAGATTTCTACGGGGAGAATCGTCAAGTGGAATAAAACGTAGTTCGATGAAACTTCGTTACAGCGGCGTTGGCAATATCCAGATAGTTATCGCCGAGTTTTATCGTAGAAATGGTATGCCGGGAGGTGGCGAAAAATCGCCAGGAGGTTTCCACGATGTAAAACCTCGCGGAGGTGTTAGAAGAACAAAGAACGGAAGTAGCTCGCGCGTTTCTTCCTGACCGAGCGAACGGTATACGTACGACGATGAAGTCGCATGCGCTCGCACGTCGGGACAACGCACGAGGTGTTCGTATATTTCGCGCCTGCGTCCATTGCGGTCACGTGCCACGCACCTCCTCGTGCGCGCGGCCGCGATACACGAAACGGAAATCCTCGCGTAGACGGGAAACGCGTATTTATATTGAACATGGACGAGCGGGTGAGGGTGAAGACGTTAGGCGTGTCTTTATTTTCTGTGTTTCGTGAGAAAGATGGACGCGTGAATTAATCTTGAATAATACTACTGTTTATAATAATTATAAAAAAAGAATTTAACAGTACCAGCGTGGCAGGAATTTAAAACGTATGAAATACCTGTAGAAAGGATTACGTATATTTTAAATCCGTTCCCTCTATCAGTTCTGAATATATAAGGAAATACGTAGCGCCTCGTTGGTTCGATGGAGCGTTAAATATTAAATTCGGGGAACGCGTAAGACAAGTAAGGCGGGTGAAAGGCGGTAGCGCGGAACCCCGACCGCTACGGCTTGTTCCAAATTAGTTGCAGACGTTTCATTTATAATGCCGCCACTATTATGCCAGCCGGCTGCTACAATGGCATTGTCGAGGGCACCCCTGCTAGTAGCACGCGCTCGCGTACCTCGTGCTCGCATACCGAGGAAGAACAATCGGAAATGCCGACGTGTCTCAACCCAGAACAAGAGAGAAAGAGCGAGAGAGGAAG
>JAIFRP010000010.1:400420-434539 GCA_032403825.1 Odynerus spinipes | reverse complement strand
AGTAATTATAATTTGTTTAAAAATCATTAACTTAACGTCCATTCTAATTATACACGATCCAGCCTTAGTCTTTACTTTCAACCGAGGTTTTCAACGATTACCAGAACACCCTGCTACTGATCGAACATGCTCATTCATCTCATACAAGCTACCTTTTACCAGTTACCAAAGAATGCCGAGAATGTCCGAAACCCAGGCGGTCCCTTCTAGTAAGGATCGAGCAGTAACCTTGAAGGATCCTATCTCGGTAAAGCGAAGTAGTCGATGATAGCTCCCGTAGGTAGGCTCGATTACGCTCGTCCATGGATCGTTCACGATCTTTCAACAAAAGAGACGAAAAGGAACAGGGAGCAGAGGAAGAAAAAAAATGATAGCTCTCCTTTCGTCTACCTGGCGTTAAACGACGACAGAATGTCCCTCGAGTTCCAGAGGACGCGTATCTCCCTTTTCAGATCGCGAAAGGACGGCCTGGTACGACGACGTGACACCTGCTACCTGTTATGCTCGCTCCTACGGATCCTAATGCCATGTTCACACCGATGTTCGCGAACCGCTTTTTGTTTTCGGTGAAAATACTAGACGTGAGTATACAAAACAGCCAATGCTTATTTCTTCTTGTAAAAACAAAGCTAGATGATTAAAAACGATCATAATTACGTAACAACTCAATGTTACAACAGCTCATACTTGTGGAATGCTAAAAATAAATTTGGTAAAATAAAAATGTCGATAACCAAAGTTTAAAACAGACTAGACAAAAATACTGCAGCTGTTCGGAATCTATTAACAAAGTTCTCGCTAATCTCGCGCTAAATTCACGTTAGAAATTTAGCTCGAGTACAATTGCGAACAATGTGGAACCAGCATAAGCCTAGCTGAAAACAGGCTCGCGTTCCTGATGCGAATAAGTATTCGCGTCACGCCTACGTTCTTACTACCTGCTACTTTCTCTGTCTACGGAGAAGAAAAGTGGGGAGAGGACGTCCGGCGATCAGATAAAATATCCAATGGATGTACGCTTTTGCCGGCGACGTTGAATGCCGACGAAAGAATATTATTGTCATCGGTAGTCTGTCAAAGCTCGTGCTCCCGTCGTTGCTGACGAATCAGAAGGGTGGTAAAATACGAAAGAGCATCGTATCGCTGGTGGATTCCATTTCATTCTGCATAACATGGATATCTAAGAGGACATGACATTTTAAGATGGAGTCTATACTCTTCCTCTTATATTACGCGAAGACGTAACCGAACACTATAAAATGATCCAGGAGGAGACTCGCATCGAAGATGAACGAAATTCTTTCTCTTATGAATTCCTTACAGATCTGACAACACGATCGTACACATATTTACGATAAGTTGATACGATAGGATATTTTTTTTTGTCGATAAAAAGAAAGATAAGTATCCAAAGATGAGAAGAAGAAGAAGAAGAAGAAGAAGAAGAAGAAGAAAAAGAGACAACCGGCATCAAAAGCAGAATCGGACTTAGAAGCGTAGCAGTAGACAAAAGAGGTTCGTAAGGGGGTGAGTCGGCCGCAGACGCACCTGAGCCCCCCTTCCTTTCGAGCATGCTAATTCCCGCAGACGGGACTCTCTTTAAACCGGAGCATACCTCCGCGGAGTGGCAGAGGCGCTTACAGCGCGACGGAAATGCAAGAACTGGAAGAGATGGAAGTAAAAAGGTGAAAAAGGCGGAAAGTCCTTTCTCTCTTCTTTTCTTTTTTTCCCTTTCCTTCTTTTTCTCCCTTTCTTTCATTCTTCCGGATATCGAGAAAATTCCATTCGTGATAAGCGATTACGATCGAGCGTTCCTCGACTCACGCAGGAATTCCAAGGTCATATCGGGAGAGGAATCAAAGTGAGAGATTTTGATGGCTTTCCAGCATGAATATTTGATGGGGCATAAATGTTTAGATAATAGAGACTAAACGGAATTAGTAAGCGATATAAAGTGTAAAAAAGATATAAAATTACAGAAATACTTACGAGAGACACGGTATATAAAATAATATGAAAAATAATACTATAAGCTATTATTTTTTCAATCGTATAAAAATAACAAAATTGCAATAAGAAATGTAATCATTCTCTAAAATTGTTTAATCCAGTTCGAGTTTACGACTGAACTCATTCCTTATGTTATCAACGTATTACCCGAAAAGGGGCAAGAACGCAAAATTGAAGTCGCATTAGTTAGTAATGGCTCACCGTCGAACGGAGTGAGTGAGAGTGAGAGAGGGAGAGGAGAAGGGAAACAAAGTGGGACGGAATTATTCATACGGTAACCGTTGAACGTCTCGCATGAATATCCTGAGCTGGCACGAGCTAGCGAAGCTACCCAGCCGCGTTTCACGCTCCGCTACCCTTAACCTTCGATTTTATGAAATTTTCTAGAAACTCTCGGAGAGGTACACGCTGGAGTCAAGATTAATCACTTATTACGCCCTTCGGTGGCAAGACGTTGTTTTTTTGTCAGCCAAGAGAGAAAGAGAGCGAGAGGGACCGAGAGAACTTCTCGTAGACTTTTAACAAGATTTCATCTTGTTAAACTTCCCTTCTAACTTCCTCGACATCACCAAAACGGACCTTCTTTTTTTTCCTCAGCGAGCCACTTTTTAAACGAACATCAGCGTGTTCGTAAAATATGAAAAGGCCAAGAGACAAAAATGGTTCGGAAGATTATAAGCGACAACGTTTATCGTTTGATGTACGTCGGTACGCAGTAAAAAAAGAAATACAAATGTAAGCGCAAAGAAGCTCGAAAGAAAAGGGAAAGCATTTGTATCGTTCCTTTCTCGAGCGAAGTCGTCACGGGTAGATAGAAGTATTCAAACCGAAGTTCTTAAAAACAAGGGAAGAAGTCTCTCTTTTTCTTTCTTGTATCCAAGGAATTCATCAAATTCATCATCTCAAAGAAGACTTCTTAAATACACGCCTCGTTAACCCGGAAGCTTATGATTCACGATCGGCTTTGCGCGTCGGTGTGTTTCCCTTGACCGAAAAAAAGGAGCCGCCGAGATTCGATTCGGTAAGAAGGAAGGAAGAAAGAAAAACGGTTTAAAGTGGTTGGCCCTTTTCGGGTCTTCTCTTCGGACTAGGATAATTAAGGGTTTCCGCGAAATCGATATCGAAAGGTCGAAAGAAAGAAAGAGAGAGAGAGAGAGAGAGAGAGAGAGAATAAGAGGGACATAAAGAAATTCTTAGGCTCATAATACCGGGTATACGAAATATAATTAAGGGGACGACTTTTCAATTTAACTCCGATATTTTAAGGGATATAATTAAGGTCCAACCTACCTCTCAACGAGGAACCCACTAATTATCCGGTGGAGGGGAGAATCCCGTTGGGAGAAGCACGCTTTCGTTTCCTGATATTGGTGAGGGCGGTTACAGTAGTATCGGTGGCTGTATGTCGGGGAGGAGGACATTTTGCGTGGCTCCTAACGCGTTCGCGAAGCTGCGTGTATCCTCTAACCCTCCCCACGTGTAGATACACGTACACGCGCGTGGTCGTGTATATACGCGTATGTAGGTACATAATGCGTGTAGCGGCATTCGTGTAGTCGGGTGCACCGCAGCACGACGCGAAACACACTATGGACACGTCCTGCGGCACGCCATGGTACACGTCTACTATCCTGGATGTCCCACGGGACAGTTTCATCCTCTACCTTCTATTCTTCCTATACCACCCCCTCCAGCCCCTAACTTTTGCTTTCTACGGTATTTCCGTTTTCCTGTTCCTTCTTCTTCTTCTGTTTTAATAAGAGTTTCTTTTTCTGCACTATGGTCAACGTGATCACTTTAGATGTATCTTCTAGTTGAACGTGAGAAAAGCTCGAGTCTGTTAGTTCTTCTTCTAATTCTCTAAATTTTCCTTATCTTCCTTTCCGCTTTTCTTTTCACGTTTCCCAGTAATTTTGTGCTATTTGGTTCAAGGCCGTCGGATCGATGCCAACTTCCTCTCTCGACGCTTTTCCTCCACTCGATACATCGCTTGTTGGCAGAGCACTTCGATTCCACAATGCCAAGGATATTTTGTAAAATGTTAGATAGAGATCGGGACAACGACAAGTAAAAGTAGATACGAAATAGAATCGCTCGTCAGAATTTTTCAAAGCTACAAAATTCATTATAGCTATTCATTTCTACAGTCGAAGGGAGCAACTTTTGCAACAATTTTTTGTTGATCCGACAAAACGTAGAGGCGAGCGTGGAATCGAGTGATTCGTTCAAAATTGCCGAAATTTCCAATCGTTGGAGTTTCGTTCGCACGTAGACCACAGATTCTCTGATCGATTTAGCTGCTCCGATCGGAACGACTCGCGCAATTTCGAACAACGTAATTGCGTGAAAGAGAAAGAGAGAGATACAGTGAGTGAGAAAGTGAGTGAGGGAAAGGGGGAGAGATGGAGTCTCTTTTTGCGGCAAAAACTTTCGTAACTAAAGCTAAACGGGAATTTTCGGGCTGTCGAATGGAAATGTTCGAGTACTGGTGTCGAGATATTTCCATTCGAGTAGGTACTGCTGTCGCGATCGAAAGTCGGAGTACCTATTCACATTGTGGAGAATAAAGTCAATTTCATAGTACAAAAATAAAAAATCCTGATTAATATTTTCGATAGTATCAATTGGAAATTTTCCACCCGAAGTCAACGACATTATTTTCTATCGCATATACATACGTATATGTGTATCATAAAAGTATATAGGTACGTGTATCGTACAGTGATGTATTGTGAACGCAGCTTAAGGCGGCAAAGTCACGGCGCGTCTGGGCCTCTCCTTCGCACAATGTCGTAATCAAAGCCACCACTGTCTTCCCTCGAGTCGACACAATAGAAGCGTCGCCGTCGTTCGAGGGGGACGGATCGCCTCGTCGTTGTTGGCACTCAAACCTAAAACGACACTAATCTTCGAGCTCGAGCGGCGAAGCGACTCGGGCGGATCGATGGGCGTCTTCGCCGTCTTGAAAAGAGAGAAAAGCGACGAGAGGAGAGAGCCGCGACGAGGAATCCTGGGGAAAAGCGAATTAACTAGAACGAAAGAGTCGAGTACTTGAGTATCACGAAAAAATGCAGCTTGTTTCATGATCATTAGAAGACAGGTATCAATAATTTGTGATATTAGATAGTTTTAGAAATTTTTTATATTTAAAGTCGTCGTTGTAGTATTTTTGTTACGTATCCGTTCTAATTCATCTATTTTCCCATTAAAAATCCAGGAAAGAACCGTGAAATTTCATTCACGTTCCCTACTCCAAAAAGAATTAATTTCTACGATTCCTAATATCACGCTGCGATTCGTTTCTTCGTCTCGAATTCGAGTTCTCCCATTAACGAACGTCCACATTGAATTTCGAGACGATAAATCTATTATACCGGTAGAGATGCGATGAATCGGATACCGGCCGAAGGATTTTCTTTGAATAGAGCCGCGCGAGTCGATTGGCATCGGTTTCCACGAGTCACCGTCAAACGTTTCCGAGAACGAAAGTTGAAAGAAATTTTGGTGCGGACTACGGTTCGAGGTGTAAGGTGGATCGACCTCTCCGAAGATCAAAGAAACATCGCTCGAGATCGATCGAGGTGAACGCACGATCCGATTTATCCCTTAGCGATTTTATCGTCTTCGACGAGAACGAGAGCCCTAAGAGGAGGACCTCGACGCAGACCCTTGCTCGCTCGCTTCGCGTTCGGCCCTTCTTCGCACAGGCCTAGGGATTCTAGGGATCCTGCATTATCGAGGATCGCCACGGAAGAGAAACTCCTTCGAAGAGTCAAAGCGACAATTATCCTTGGTAAAGCGGCAAAACCAAGATTAGATCCTTCTTCCTTCCCTTCTTCATCTTCTCGGCTTGAGTGAGGTAGAAGGACGGGAAAAGGGATTTCGTGAAATGGACGAGACGGGAAAGTGCAAATTCTCGAATCGCCGATACGCCTGGTGATTTTACTCTCCGAACAAAACGAAAGGGTTGCCGCGGCTGTAGGAGTATATAAATCTCTTTGAATCTACGAGAGACGGCTGATCGACGAAGCTCGAGACGGTCGCGTAAGCCTTCTACCGCCCAGCCATTATCGTTCGAGCGAAGTTTGCGTCAAAGTTTTACGCTAGTCCGAGGAAAGAGGCGTGCACCTTCCAATGGTCTATGAATTTCAACGGAGGCTTGGGAAAAGATCGCGGAATCCTTGAAAAATTCCATTCCTTTATTACACCACTTACCGTAACGTCTCCCGACAGCGTGACACTTAAAGAACTCTCGTCCCATGAAAGTAAAATGAAAAATATATTCTCCACGGAGAACGACTCGCGATATAATTTCACGTAATGCGAGGGGTTGGTATATTCGTGGGACGCGAGGAACCTCGAGAGACGATCGTGGCCGATCGAGAGGGAAGTTGATTGAGGGAGAGGAACTGCTGGTTCGAACCGAAGATAGGGTGCCATGCTGTTAGGGGATCGGAGAGAGATAGAGAGAGGTCACAAAGGAGCTCCGAGTAGAGCGATTAGCACGGCCCATTGCCCGATGGCAGTGGCACACAACGGCGACCCTGTTCAACTTGGACCATTTCCAAGTGTCCACGGCCATCCTTTATACCTTGGCTCGGATCGTCCTCCTCCAGTACTCGCTGACACGAAACTGGGATGAAAGTATTTCTCTTCTCGATGTGTATACCGGCAGCTAGCAGCAACGGTAGCGGTTGCAGTACTCCTAATGGAGGATCACCAAGCTAGCGACGAAGAGGCACGTACGCGTCGTACTTGGCACGAATGGTGTTTTTTTTCGTCCTCTTTTCTTTGCCTCCTGCCAAAGAACGTATCCTTTTTAACTCGGTTCCATGAGTTTTATAGCTTATGTATTATATTCTTTTCACTTCTTACTTGCTATATTTAGACTACTTTCTTCTCGCTACAGCAATAGGAAGTTTATTCGAAGAGGTCCGCACTTCCGAGGAATGTCACGGAATTTTGTTTAGCCTCGAACCTTTTTTCCGAGAGGCAGAAAGAGAGAGAGAGAGAGAGAGAGAGAGAGAGAGAGAGAATGAAAAGTAAGGTGAGTGGTTCGATAATCGAGAAAGAGGAAAAGAAAAACCGTAAAGGCGAACTTTTATTTTTGATCGAGCGGGAGGGTAGAGGAAAGAAGGGTCCGTTCGTGGATGGAATTTCTCATCGAGGGTGCAAGGCTATCGTTGCTGCTGTACCACTGTTAAAAGGAGTCCGTTGAAGACGAGGTGCACTTAGCACGATCTGCTAAAGGAAAAAGAAAGAAGTGAAAAGAGTAAGAGAAAGAGAAGGAGAGGCGGTCAATTGTTATTATATCGAACCGAAGTCTTGTAAATAAGAATTTATAAGGTTAAAAAAATAGTATATATAAAAAAACACAAGATTATCCATGAGACATTATCACAGAGGCTATTTTTTTATAGAAAATCGCAAGTTTAAAAAAAAGCAGCTCTCTCACGTTACTCTCCTTTGCTCCTTACCGTCTCGGCACGCCGAAGGAATTAATATCGGTCGCTATTGGTGCGCACGAAGCTCTTACCCTCGGTGCACTCGAGGTAACTCGCTCGATTACCTCGTATTCGACGGTGATTTATGACGCGAATGTGATATCGCCGTTTCTCCTGCTCACCGGTAATCGATTTGCGAGATTTTTTGAACGCGTACTCTCGACCGACGTCGCTACACAACGCGCGTTATAAATCGCGTTGCTCGAACCATGAGATTTTCGTACAAACGAACGAGCGAGCGAGTCATTCGGATTTTGCGGTTCGCCCTTTTCTTTTTTTTTTCTTTCGTACGCAACTCGGGTTAGCATTTGTTCCCCGGTATAAAGGATTTCATACAAGCGGGGTTTAATTACAATATTTTACGCTTCACTTTTTGTTATTAATACAAAATAAGTATTATTTTTGGTATATTGAATTTTTATATATTTATTTGTTCACTAATCATGACTAACAAAATTGTCGTTGTGCTTATTGGAATTGAAGATCGTGCAAATTAGATTAATTAAAATGTACCGCTAACAATAAGGCAAAGATAAAAGTATAAAGTAATTTCTGATCCTGATAATGGAAGTCAAAGATAATGAGAAGTAATATGAATATGAGATTAAACAGAACAATAACGAGTTTTCATGTTTACCACAATGGTCCGTAAGCATAAATGAAAGTAATCACGTCTGCTAAAATAAAACACCGACGCGGCACGTTTCGCGCATGATTCATGACGCTAAAAGCGATTCCAAAAAAGTATCTTTTTTTTACGACGATGCGTAGCCGTTAATTTTTGCATTATACCGTCTATCGCAACAATGGTTTTTCCCCACGCGCGTATGAATTCGTAAGTACCTATATGCCGAGCATGACCCAGACAAGAGAACTTTTCGTTTGACGGGTGAAAAATCCTCGAACGGTGAAACATCGTAATATTCCTAGCGTCATAACGAAGCCTTTTGTCAGTTCTTTTAATGGTTCGAACTCATCCATTTTTCTCTCCCTCTTTTTACCATTTTTTCTTTCTCTCTCTCTCTCTCTCTCTCTCTCTATCTCTCTCTGTCTCTCTCGTGACGAGATTCCCATTAATAATCGTAGCCACTTCTGTGATACGCAAAGTACATACACAAATGCACGTCGCGTCGTCGGGCACATTTCCGTAATTGGCGAAGTGGTTGGCGGGTCAGTGGAACTTGGAAATTAATTAAGATCGAAGAGAGTGAGAGAGAGAGAGAGAGACAGAGAAGGGGAAAGAGATGAAGAGAGGAGCAGAGGATGAGCGATACAATCTGCTAATGGCACAAGGACAAGTTCGATCGACGTGAATTCGAATCGTCGTCGTTGACGATGACGACGAGACCCCTTCGATGTTCTCCTACGTTACGATATATTTACAGCTGGCTGAATCGAGTCTTTCGATGAACCACCGCGCGTTGCTTCTCTCTCCCCCCTTCTTCGCTACCTCCCTCGCCAGCCCTCGTCGTTTTCCATTTCAAAAGGAAGAAGAGGAACCGTAGGGTCTCGGATGATCGCTGTTCTACGAACGACCAAAATGCACTACTCGAAAACCCCTCCCGAGTCCATACAAGTACTTCTGTCGATGTCCTTTTAGAATCCAGATCGAGTTTCTATGACGATTGAGTTCACAAAAAAAGATTGCGTTGCTTGCGTTAGTGCTTTGGAACTGCGTTTAATTGGTATATGTATAAAACATAGTTTGGTTTCGTGATCGATGAGATGTTGACTATTTAATGAACGATCTAATCGTAAGATATTTGATCGAGTAACACTGATGATCTATATGATCTTCTCAAGTGATTAGGATTTAAATTTCTTCTTTTTCAGTTTTCTTAATTTGTGACATAATTTATATCATTAACTACGTGCTATAGATTAACTTTGATACAACATCCACGTAATTGGGATACATTGGTATCGACTTTACCTTTTGACCATATCACGGTATGTAATTTGATGAACAGCGAAAACTGTATATACCTACGTGGATATCTTCTCATTGCTGTAGGAATAACGAGGTCTAGTTTCGTGTCTCGTCGTTAGAATTTTCCTAAAATATGTACATTAAAACTTTTTAATGGCAAACGAACGAATATTGGAAAGAGGGAGCACTTGAAAGTCTACATTTCGAGGACGAACTCGTTCGAGATAGCGAGTAACGAGTTCTCACTCGTCCAACGCGAGGATACGCGCTATGGACGACACTGATTTCGGAGCAAGAGAGAGAGAGACGCACACGCAAGAGCAATTTAAAATCTCGCTCGCCGCAAAACTAATGCTGATGAGGAAAATACACGTAGTTGAGTTCCCGAGTTAAAAATTGGGTTACTTTTATCGACTCGAGCAGCAGTTGGAATTATTTTACAGGATGGTCACGTGTAATCTGAACGCGAGATTCTTCGTAACTAGTAGAGCAACTAATGAAAATTGTTAGAGTAACTTTGTTTCGTGTTGCGTGTAAGCAGATAAACGAAATCCCAGATGGAAAACTCATATTCTACCGTTGTGAGTCGAACCATCGGATAAAAGATACTTTCAACTTGATAAACGTCTCGGAAGATCTTGCTTTAGACACACACACTCACTTAGCCTCATTCATTTCAGCCCCAACGTAGCATTCAAGCCGACTTTGTTCTCGCATCCTGAAAGGATCGATTTTCAGCCGAAGAAGGGAAGGATTGAAGAGATGTCACGTGGACTCGCTTGGTTCCCGTGATTCTTTCAGAAGGGTTGGTCTTTGCAGGAGGAATTGCGACGACGGAATGTCAAGAGGCTCGGATGATGGATTGACTTTCGATCGGTATCGAAAACAAGGGACGAGAACCTTTCCTATTTTACTGATAACATATCAGCCGATTTCGCGAGCGAAACATAAAGGACCCTCTATCTACCCCACCATCCACCTCTCTCTCTCTCTCTCTCTCTCACTCACTCACTCGCTGACTCTCACTTTCTCTCTATCCAGCAACCCTTATCGCGAGCATAGACTCTATTCGCATTATTACGGTATCAAGGACGAAATGTAATTTCCGGTGTTTGGTAGGAGGGTATCCCGAACAGGGCGTTGTTGGCAGAGAGGTCCTATTCGCGGGCCAGCATTGGCGGATGTGCGGTCGTCCTCGTCCTCCGCGATGTTCACTCCGCGTCCAGTACGCGTGGCGCCTCGAGGGACGATGACGCACGACCGAGAGCTACCTATTAATCACTCCTTGTTTATTAAGCCGCGTACACACCTGCTTCCGTAATTTCCTGGATCCGCCGGTAGAGACGCTAACTCTCGGGCCCGGTTCTATGGACCCCTCCTGAACGGATGCTGCAGGTGGTACTCAGATAAACTTGAGAATTATGCGCGTGCTGGATTATACGGCTAACAATGGACTCATTTTTCAATCTCGCTAGCTGCGGTAGAGATAATTATGCGAATGTCTTGGTCAGTTCAATTTAGTGACTGTATCAAGCCTATCTAACAAATTTCTTAATAATTACATCAGATTTATTAATTTCGCGATACCGGACTCATTCTATGAAATAGGATTAACAGTTCGAGTCGATCTCATAATGTACAAGTTTTTCACTTTCACCGGCTATATTAGCGAAGGATAAGTACTAAAAGCAGTTAATTCGATTGCACCCCCGTCCCTATCGCGTGGTCCATTGATCTGACGAAAGCTGTGCGACTACATAAAAGCTGTGTCATTTACAGGTTCTTCCTTTCACTTTCCTACATCACAATCCCTTGCACCCCCCGTTGCGTTTTAGGCCATTAAAACTATTCAGACGCGGCAATAATTAATTATCCCCAATTATAAGTCACCCTTTTACTCTCAGGGCCGCCTTCCAAAAGCCATTTTAACTCGAACGCGCGAAACGTGAGTTTCCTTTTTGAAGAACGAAGAAGACGTTCGTTTGGCGTGTCTTTTGACGTTGGTTCAGCCGGAAACTCTTTTCCACGAAAGAAGCCAAGCGATCCGGAGATAATCCAAAGACGGCGAGCCATCTTCGTGTCGCCTTTGATACGTGGACAATGCGGACGCGGAAGATCGCGATGGCGGAAGAAAAACCAAGAGATTCGTTCTCCTTTACCCGATGCGATCAAAATCGGATGGTATTTCCACCCGCGTGGAAACACATCCTGGTCAAGATCGATCCTGCGTCTAGACTTTTTTATCGTCCGAGTCCCGTCGATCGCTACCAGAAACAATAACCCCATCCCTCCTTTCATAAAAGTGTCTCCAGGACTAACTTCACCGAAGACAATCAACATTAACGCTACGGAGTCTCTCTTGGAGATATAATAAAGAGAAACGAGGAATATCGTCGAAATGATGGAAATAATATAAACGGTGAATACGTAAAGAACTCGAGGGGTCAGATCCAAGATAGATTGACGTTTCAAAGTAACGGTTAAATACCTTTGGAAAAAGGTCGTGGTGAATACCGAATGAGGATGAACAAAATGAAGAAAGGGAAGACAATGGAAACGTCCAATTAAAGCAGTTAACATAAATTATGTATAAATATGCAAAATACGCGTCGTATACCATCTTTCTGTTATAGGCCAACTAGACGAAGAATAAAGGAATACCGCTAGAAAAAAGGGATACCGATCTTGAAGCGAGAATGTACCTACTCGTAATTGAATTGCAAAAGAAAGCTAAAAAGAACGGGTTCGCTTTTGCTCCCGAGAGAACTCTTTCATCGCATTTATCTTTCTTTTTTTCAGCTTGGCTTGCTAGCAAATATAGATGTGTTCCTGGCGGATGTTCAGTACCAAGAACGTTCGGGGAACTCGAGGAAAAATTTCTTTCTTTCTCTCTCTTCTAGTTTTCTATTCAGGCCCCTTATGACCGGTGGGCATGAAATGCTCAAACATACGCTTATACAAATAAGGGGACCCAGAGCAGGTCGCATTGAATTCGATTCGTGTACGTTGTCTCTGAATGCCATTATTGTTCGTGAGCTTTGTACGTTTGCGATCGCGATTCTCAAAGGTCCACGAAAGTTTCGAGTGGATCTCACCGGGTGCGCGCACGTTGCGATCTCCATGCTGTTCGAGTGCACCGTCGCTTTTATGTCAACGCACGCCTTGCCTTTTCTTCTCGCTTTTCTTCGGACTCCTTAGGAGTTCCTTCGTATTGTTTAGATATCATGGAACCGTTCTCTCGTGAACGATTCGTTGGATGACTGATTTCGAATACAACTCGAGTGATTATTCCCATTCCGTTTGCAACCGTCGTGGGAATCAGCGTTAAAGATTTTTCAAAATTATTGAACGGAATATTGTTAATACACGATTAACAATATTTTACCCATATTGTAATTATTTTTTACAGTATCAAATATTTTCAATACGCATCAAATCACACTGACACCTAAACATGGTTACTTTCTTGTCTTTAAATTGATAGAGACTTCATAACTCGGTCCATTCTACCAGGCTGCACTTGTGCGCATGCACCTTAGACACAGGCGGAGGGATAGCATCAGCAAAAACTATCGGAGCTATCTTGCTGTTAAAAAAACCTGCTGACGCTAGCCCCACGTTCAGTTCTTACGATTATTTCGAATCGCATGCTGGCAGTAACACGCAGCGTGCTTCAATTGCGATGCATCTCCTGTCGGAGGAGCAAGCATGCGATAGTGCGGAGCTAGATGCCTCCAGAGAGAAGCACTAGGGGGTGGAGACAAGAAGAGAAGGAGAGCAAGCGTGAGAGAGCGACAGAGAGGGAAGGAATCGTACGTGCTAGCTAGGGAGGCTGGATCGGCGAACAGATGCGCAGCACGATCGCGAAGCCCGATGTATTGCGTTTGCTAATCCCCGACATGGCTGACAGTATAATACACCGCTTTGCAAACAGCAGCAGCAACATCGGTGCTCCCGGCGCTGGTGCTGCTGATGCTGCTTCCCTCTCGTTGCATAACCTCTCTCTGTCTATTTCTCTTTCTCTCTCTCTCCCCCTCCTCTCTTGCACTATACTCTACCATCTATACCGCTAGGTAAGTATGCACGCTTGTACGCGAACTTGCCCGACACGCATGTACGTGGCTCTGTACGGGTCGCGTCGTGCCATCGGGGAACCCAACGAGACGATGTTTAACCTCCCATCGACGACCTCCAACGAGAGTTCCTTTTCTCTTACTCTATTCCCCCTTTCTCTTCTCTTCTTCTCCATCTCGCTCTTTGTTCTTTAGAGTCGATATCGCGCTACGATCTCGCGACCGTTTGTCTGCCAGCACCGTACGATGGAGAAGGTTTTCTCCTTTCTTTTTTTTTCATTTTCTTTTCTTTTTTCAAGTCGCGGCTTAATATCCCAGTTGAACGGTGTCGTTTCGCTCTCTCTTGGGACTCGATGATTTTTCATGCCATCGGGTAAATCACGAGATCATCTTAGGACAATCATTTCTGTAGTTTAAATGTTGAAATTATTAAATTAACGAATCGTTTAGATACAGCGAAAAATTTCTAATTGATGTTTCATTGACACATGGAAGAACATATCGATAGCGACATTCCGTCATTTTTCTTTATTATTTGACATTTTGTTTTCAAGCTCGATATCGCGCTAAATCATTTATCATTTATACAGAGATCCGGCGCAATGAAAAACATGACGTTTTATTGATAAATTACAGAAAGAATTTTTCGTCGGGAAAAAATGTTGGTCATACCGTGATAACTGCGTAACCCGATAACAGTTCCTGCCTGCTGTCGATACTTACACACGGGATCGATCGATGATCAATAAAAGGGTTAATAAATAGTAACCCGATCTAAAGTGTCAGCAATTTACAAGGATACTAATTAATGCTACAAAAATTATCATCAGTTTATATCCCGAGTCCACTTTTAACAATTATACCAACGCTACAGTCAAAATTATAACTAAAACGACACCATAAGCGACAATACTCGAAACAAACAGCTCCTTCGAAAATGGCTCGAACATACGGGGGCGCGGAACAATTAACGCCACTATTGGCAAAGGCATAACAGCCTGGGAGCAGGAGTTTATTTAACAGGAATTCTATCGTAAATAATCGGGAAGTTCGTGACACTTTTCCCTTCGTCGACGAGGAGAAGGCATAAGCTGCAAGCGTGCGCGCAAGCCCTTACATACACGTACCTACACACACACACACACATATGTACATATACACAGCGAGTTCGTGACAGGCGGTGCGAAAGTTGCAAACTTCCCGAGCGAATATCGTCGATTAACTCCTTCCCCGCGCATAGCACTCGCTACCACGCTAGCTTTCAATGGAGTCATAACGTAGCGCGCGGCGCACTCGAGGGCCCGCGCGAGTAAATGGCGAAAGCCCTCGTCCTTCTCGATATCTCAGGAAAATAACGTTTTTATCCGGGGAGTTTTCGAGGGCGCACCTGCGTGGACGTCCATTTAATTGTCGTACTTTTTAATTTAACGATCCAATTTACGTTTTGCATCTTGATCGTCGAGTTATTCCGCAAGAAGGTTCCCTGCCTTGCTCGTGCCCGTTCTCTCTCTCTCTCTCTCTCTCTCTCTCTCTTTCTCTTTCTCTTTCTCCCTTATTCCCTTTCTCTCCTAGCTCGATCCAGCTCCGATATTTCAAGGGGTGGCGACCTCCATTTTGCTGTGCACGACGCGACCGTTTTATAAGGCTCGAAAGGTTCAAGAAAAAAAAAGGGGTAAGAAGGTAAAGGAACTCGAGCTCGATCACGTTCGCGACGTCGACGACGCGTTGTCGATAGGAAAGAGAGTACTTTTAATGGAAAGACGAATGTCGGTGTAATAAGGAGTGGGGTTCGTCGAGCCTGAAATTCTACGTTGACGTTTCTCTAATCGCGGAACTTCGTAGCCTGAAGATCGATTGAAATACGCGATATTCCCGAATTTGAAGAAGTCGTGCGACATTTGATATTAAATTTCGGCTTCCGCCGCTGTAGGTACACCCACACGTACGTAGGTACATACATGCCCGACTTTCGGTAACGTATCGCGACATGTGTCATCCGCGCGTTTCGCGATACGTCAGTGACAAAGTATCACGGGCATGTACGATTCACGGTTTGTTTCGCGTTAAAATGCGACGAGCAAAAAAGGGTTTATCGTTTAAGTCCCTCCCATATGTACCGGTGGTATTGATCCCTTCTCTGAAGCATAACGAAAAAGATGGATGAACGGATAGACGGATAGATAAATATATTTCGATATCGATCGAGGAGGAGATCGAGATATTCCGACGTATTTTAAAATCGATCGGGAAGAGATCTATTGGATATTGGATATTATGCTTGCAGGTTTCAATTACAGAAAAATAACTCCGATCGTATGAATATTTCTACTTCCGAACCCAGTGGATGTTATCGTATCCAATGCGCGATGTCGAATCTGTCAGATATCATTTTACCTATCCCAGAAATAAATTTCCGATGAAGTAATCGATTACCTCTCATAAAAATATCATCTCCCGGTGGTGTTAAAAGTAGCCATTACAGAAAAGCTTGAATTTGCCGTCGAACGTGGGACGGAAGAATGCGACGAACAAAAAGAGAGGAACGAACGAAAATCGGCGATTCGTCCAAACTCTATCCCTCTCTCTCTTCCTCTTTCTCTCCTGGCTAGTGACGCCTTCATTTTAGACGTCTCGTTAAGTCGCCAGACGTTTTGGCGTTTTTTTAATAAAAGCGTCGACGGGATTTTCGTGTCGGAGCGACGCCTAAATAAACTTCTGAACGGCGCGTCGTACCCAAGCGGTATACGTGAGCGGACTTTTTTGTTCGTCTTTCTGTAACAGGCAAGCGTGCGTTCGCGCGCACTCTCCTTTACTCCCTCTCTCTCGCAGGACGTGTTGGGAGATAAAATGACGTGCGTCCGCATCGTCATTCGTGATAATGGCGACAGTCCGTGTATATTTCGATCGCTTAGGGGGGTTAGAAGGCCACGATTCACTTTCGATCGTGGGCTACCAGTGTTATGGTTGCTTGTTCGACGAGAGTTTTACACTTGGAGCGACCCTAGCAATTTGTAAGATTTAATCTAGAATTTTTAAATCAATTTGTATTAGATTTTATGTTTGTGCAAAGTAAATCTATATATAGGATAATAGTTTAGTATTGAATTTATATTTAAAAAATAATATCCATGCGTTTCTAATAAATTAATCGAAATGTTTAGTTTTATTTCCCATTGGAAATAAATGTAACAGCACACGTTGACTTTTGCAGTTAATACCTTCTTGCTCTTACGCTTTGCCCCCTAACGCTATAAGTTTCTTACCTGCAGGACAATCAATACGCTCTAGCAGGTCGCGTACCGCTCGCGACGACCTCCTTTTTAAAAATTTACCTCGGTCATGCCCAAGCGGACTGGAGAACCCCTTGCAAAAATTACGTGGAAAGCAGGAGAACCGCTCGAGATCGACCACGAAAGATAGTTTTTATTTTTATGAATATAAATTATAATTTCTACGCTAAATTAACTCTTATCAGCAAGGTGGACACAGATCGGTGAAAAAGTTTGAAGCACAATACGCATCACCCCAGAGTTTTGAATTACCAATTGCGCAGGGGCCTAAATCGAATCAACAAATCGAATACTCGTCTTCGTCCTCATCGCACTGGTAGGTACCATACCAGTCGAGAGAACCCAACCCGTCAGTCCGTTCTCTGGACGAGAGCGAAGGGTTTCTTTAGTCCCTTCGAGTATCCACGTTTCCAGTCTCCACGTTTGCAGTTTAGAGTGCATGTTGGTTGTGGCGAGGTAATAGGGTTTCGAAGACGGGTCAGAGGGACGATCGAAAGGGGCAGAGACAAGCGAGGAGCACCCCTAGCACGGAGATAAGTAGAATACTATATTGATTGCGACTGACTCTACTAGTGGTGGGCTGCCAGTTCGAAAGTGAAAAACCAAGTAGGGTAAGACGAAGAGAAAGCAATAAGAAAGTGTAAGGAAATAAAGAGAAACTGACCACGAGCTGGGGAGAGAGGGTGGAGGAGAAAAAAAGTACGGAAAAAAGGAATTGGTAGGCAAGTGTGGGAAGGGGGGGGAGGATAGGTCGACAGAAATGAGCCAGGTCGAAGGTGGAAGGAACGTCGGAGAAAAGAGGCAAAGCGAGCCGCGAGAATTACCGGATCGATATTAACTTGCGATAGTTCCCGTTTCAACTGCAGGGCGCTCGCGTTTGCGCCCTTCGCGGAACACCCTCCGTTTCTGTGTACCTGCACCTCCACCTGGCGACGACCTGATCCCACGACCCGTGACCCCTGATCCCTTCCTCGCGTCGTCGCTGGCTCGTTACCTACTTACCAAATCTACCTGCAAGCTTTTCGACGTTGTCCTTTGGAATTCCTTATAGCGGCTAAGGCAAACGTTTGATGATCGAAACTGTTCCGAACGGTATGGCGAACACGAGTAATTACTTATGGATCGATTGAACGATATGGGAAAGTAAACCCGGCAGGAACCGAGTATAATAGTTTCCTTGTAGAAAAATATATAGCAGTATTGTATTTCAAAACATCTTTTATGGAGTTTGACGAGGATTTTTATGATCATTAATCCTGCACCATAAAATTATAAAATTCTCTACCTGGAAGCCTTAATTTAAACCGCAAGGAAGCAATTACGCTGAGGTCAGCCAATAAGATTACCGGGAGGTTACAACCTCCCAATGTGCTTTATTGCCGCTTTACGTTAACGCGAGAGCTTTTACTCTCGGCAATTTCGTGACTAAAACGTATGGCTACGTTTGTGGGATAAGAGCAGCATGGAATCGATATTATAGGCGATGGAGGAATAACAAGCGGTGCGTTTATGTGTAATATTATCGTTTTACAGCGCTACCCTCTTTACCCTGTGACAGCGATATAATAGGCTCTTCGATTGCCTCTATCGCGCCCGGTTATGCCACTTTCAGGCTATCCGCCCACGTTTCCTTTCGCGGGAAATACTTCATCGTTTCGAACGCGGCAACCGATACGTTTCGACCCTTTTGCGATCGATTCGCACCCGTTAAACACGTGAGAAGAATTTTGATCTTTCAATCGAATCAATATTATACTATATATAATTATTGTATATTATAAAAACTAATGGTATCTTTATTAAACATACTGTGTTGTGCAAAAAGATAAGAGAATTATAAATTGCACATAAGACAAAAAAAATGTTATTAAAATTTGGAGAGAACTGTTTTATAATTACGAAATTTATTCCGAGAAATCGTAACGAACTGTAATTCGTATAATTCCGAGTTCAAGGGAAGGATGGTCTACATTTTTTGCGACGTGCTCCTCGTAAAAATTTCGTTTGACGTTGCGTAAACTCCATGGAGCTTGAAACGCGGAATAACAACTCGAGCACACCATGAAAGATCACGAAAAGTAAAGAGGAGGACGGCTTTGCTGTTTCCGTGAAAGCGAGCGAGGCAAAGGAGCACTTCCATCTTCCGAAACGCCCAGCTTTACGAAATTCTCGGATCGCTAAAGAGGAAGAGGGGCACGAGCAAGAGAGGAGAGTATACCGCATGCTGGTTGACCGCGTCAAAAGGAAGAACAGCCAAAGAGAAAAAGAGACAGACAGAGAGAGAAAGAGAAGGAGCGAGTGAGTGAGAGAAAGATATAATACGAGTTTAGTCTGCGACGACGTACGGACACCATGTGTCCTCCGTCAGAAAACACCGAGCAGAAGCTTGCTGACACGTTGTCAGCGCAACGTGTCCACGTTCGAGTACCGTATAGAGAGAGAGAGGCGGAGAGATACGAGGAAAAAGAGAAGGATAAAAGATGGTGGGTCGGTACAATGTAAACACAGGAAGCGATGACAAGGTGGAAGCAAATGCAGTCCTTCAGGAAGCACTGACCTCCTCCCTCTTCCTCTCAAGACAAGGTTTTATAATCGTTTCGCTAAGACACTCGCAAAAGCTCTCTCTGGTGTCTTTGGAACATCATACGATTTTCCCCCTGGTACTTTCGATGTTATGAATTTCTTCGTTACTTTTTAAGTCGGCGGGAGGGTTAAAAAAATGTGAGGAGACACAGGCGGCAGGAAAGGAAAGGAGAGCGTCGACAGATGCGCGTCGGTAGTCGCTAATTGTGGGAGACATAGAGCGTCGTTGGCGATGATGGGTGCCGAAAGATGAAGCGTGCAGAGGAGAAGCGTGAGAGTAGGAACGACGACGTGTCACTCGATACCTTGTTTTAGATCGTAATAGAGTTTACGAGCAGGGCAGGTTTCTCTTGTTCTTGACGAGTGCTTTTACACAGCTCGCGGTGGTGTTTCGATTGTGGGAAATTATAAATGAGTAGACGACAGCTTGTTCAGTTTTTATTTTATTGGTTGGCAATTAACAGATGATTAAGCTTACAAATTAGAGGATATAATTTGTTACCTAGTTACAGATATTAATTTATTTTTATTATCTCTACTCAAGTTATCTTAATTACGAGAGATCCATGGAGAAAAATATTTCGGATAAGTCTATATACCATACAGTCTACACGATATCGAGAAGTAAAGAGCAAAAGAGCAGGAAAACAGTGAAACACGCGTTGCCCTCCGTACGAAGCTTTGATTCACGAGCGTCGTACGTGCAGACGGACCATTAGAAAGAGCCGGAGAGATTTATGACGCGCGACAAAAGCTGTCCGCACCGGTATCCGTGGTAGACGATAATGGGCCACCGTGTGGTGTCCCACTCGAAGGATCTGCCGCCCCATCCACGGTGGAGTCTGCGAGGCTGCCCTCGGCAACTCAAAATTCTCGTTTCGAGGATGCGCGACTAATTACGTTAATTTCCCTCTAGCTGTCTCACTCCTTCGTAACGTGATGTAAACGTTACGCGTGCGTAAAGCACGACGGGTCTTGACTCAAAAGCTTTCCCCCCTCGATGTATTGTAAGCTCCAGCCGCGCGAACCTCGCAGACCCTCGGAATCGCGAGAGTATTTTGTCTTCTCGACGTAAAGGCAAGCGAATCCCCAAGAAGCGCGCTTCTCCTTCCTCTGGACGTTCTAAATCAGCGGTCGTAGCTTTACAAACAAGGTTGGCGTCCTGGAGATGGTCCTGGACTATATGGCGTAAACAACGGATTTTAACTGTACTCGAGGATGAATTGCCGAAGATATTCAACGGAAAGAAACTCGTGGTTATTTTGTTATTAGTGCGTTGAAACGTGTATCTTAGAAATGCATATAAAAATAATATAATCAAAGAGAGTAAGGAGAACAAATTGCGCAAGAATCAATTGGAGGTAAAATGATAATCACGATAATTTATCATGCGTATTATCTCTTCTATCGAAATTAATACATCGGACGTATCCAAGTGCTAATCGAATGAAATTGGTCCCAAAGTGACATCGGTGTCCCTTGAAAAGGATTAACCAGGGTGGAACCCCTCCGTTTGATGCAGCCACGAGGGAGAAATATGTCGGGAAGGTTTTGAATGCTCCTGCTACGGTTTGTGGATTACACCATGCATCTGTCAATTTCTGTATGTCCTGTAGTTCAGAGTTGCTCGTTTCTGCCGTCCAATAAAAACAATTGTTTAGTCATGTTTCTTCTATGTAATAGGCGTCAGGTAAAACATTGTCCTGTCTAAAGAGACCAGCAGGTTTGAATTTCCAGAATAGAAGACTGGAGACTCGTCGCTTGTTAAATCTTCTCAATTATTCTTATAAAGAGAGTAAGAGTCGGTGCTATGTGGTATCCATTGCAAAGTTTCAAAAAGGTACTTTACTGACAACAAGATGCCGCGCTTCGACGTACCGCTCTTTCTCTTTCTCTCTCCGGCCAGGTGGAAAGATCAGTTCGTTTCGCGCCATTGGCCATTGTACGGGAGCTGACAGTCAGGCCGCGGCGTGTTGCAGTGATTAATGCTAACTGCGAGTCATCCCTCCTACGGACTATTGCCATCCACCCCCTCGTTCGCCGGTAACAGATGTACCCCCTATTAATCAATCCTATACCTCCGTTCTCCTACGGCACCCTTCCAGTATCGTTGAACCGGCTAGTCTCTCATATCCTCGCCTAACCCTTCCCCCTTTCCCTTCTCCTCTTGCGTCGTGAACGATGCGGTCTAACGCTTCCACGCCTTCTAAACTTATACACCTTACGAAGGATTCTTTGATTTTAAGTAAGTATTAGGTAGGAATTAGGGATACTTTCCATTTAACGATTCCAAAAACGCGGCTGCGAAGAGTTAACAACGTCGCGAGAAATTTATCTTGGCATTTTTTCATCTTCCATAAACATACTTCATAAATTCGAGAAAAAAGAGGTCAATACCTACGACTTGGGAAAAAGAAGAACAAAAGAAGTTGAAGTACCTCCGTTGCTTCCATCCACTCGTAAACCGCACTTGAGGCAACCCCGAAGAGTGAACAACGCGTGACCCTTCGTGACGGCTCATTACGCCCTTTCCGTTATTCGATTAATCGGCTGCATTTATTAGCGTCAAGGAAGAGGATGGACGTTAATCGAAGCCGAGGGTCAATATTGGGAAGAGGCTGGATGTGATTGTTGATGACCACGACTCTCTTAAAGGTATCTCATCTCTTTGATCTTATCAAGACTAGCAACTATAACGATCGTAATAATAATCAAGTTCAACTATCGCAAAGACGTAAACTTGGCAAAAATAATGCTGCTGTAACTTACCTCAAGATAGCTTTTAATTTTTATGGCTGGCAATCGTGTCAAACCTTAAGGGTCTTTCTATTAATTAATGTAATGGAAATGTTCTTGCGAGAAAGACGCTTGAAGGAATGGAAAGAGGACGTTGGGTAGAAAGAGAGAGAGAGAGAGAGAGAAAGGAAGTATAAGTCTGAAAGAGTATAAGAGAAAGAAAGAGAGAGGAAGGTTTGAAATAAATTTCACAGCGCAGCTCAGGCACATTTCGTGTCTCGTCTGCTCGTCGTTGGGGTCTCGAGCTTACAGCTCTGACTATTTCAGCTCAGTAGTAATATCTTATCTCACAGCGAAGACTACACGGAATTATGCATCGTGGGACGCGAATGAATATTTGGGAATGTTACTCCTTTTACCGTCTCTTCTCCGGGATATAACGGGATAAACAGAATTTCAGAAGGGGATAGATAAATAGACGCGAGACGATAAACGCGTTTTATGCAGGCCCGGCTGGCAAACAGTTTCTAGTGCATACACTTGTATATATCGATTACACAGGAATGTGAAAAAATTCAAGTCCTTAGTCGAACCATCGACGAAGTCGAGAACGACTTCGCAGGGTAAAGCTGTTCTGCACTCGCGAGTTAGCACATATCGTCAACGAGCTAGCGAAACTATTTCGTAACTGGAAAAGTTTCCGCGCGATAATCCCGTCACCGTCCTTGCGGGTAGATAATTAATTGGAAATTAGCGGAAGTAGCACGAATTTAATCCGATATAAGGCAGTCAGTGAAATCTTCGGGGAGGGGTGGTGGTAGTAGGGTTGGGAATAAGAGGAGGATACCCCCTATATACCTACCTACCTACCTACCTACCTACCGAACCTGGTAGTGGTAAAGGAAGGCACGAAATGGCGGAGAGAAAGAGGGAAGAGAAGGAAGGACCGAAAAGTTTTGAAATTCCGCCCGTGAGAGAGAGTAGTGGAGGAATTGATTACGCAGCGGCGGTCTCGCGATAAATGGTAGTTAGCGGGGCACCCTGCTCGGGGTAGATAGCGCCCACCCAACCGTGCTGCCGTCCTTCCCAGGAATTCTTTACAACTGTTTGCCACTGCTAGAGTTGCGCCTTGCATCCTGCCGTCGAGATAGAACACGCAGGGTGCCTCTCCCCGTTGCCGCGTTACGAGTACTAGCTTGTCTCTTTTTTCACCGACCCGTCCGAGAGCGATTTGATAAAATATCGAGAGTGGTACTCTCGTGACCTGATTATTCCTGATGTACGTTTATGTAGACAACGTTTTATCAAGCTGACAGCTCGTTAAAACACCTTTAGTAGTTGTTCTTTGATGTCCCAGCCAACGACGTTCTAGTCCTTTATTAATTTCACGAAGATGTCGCTGGGATCTTTTGATAAGATCATTTCAATGTAAATCTAACAAAAGCTCGCGTTATTTAAACGCGTCGGAGAAACAAAGTGAACATACCGAAACAAGAACGGCCGATCCCTTCGGTTAATGCTACCTAATCACGGAAATGCTTCTTCCACGAAATGAAGGTAACCATCAAAGGAGAATAGCAGTCAACAAGGTGGATCGTCACGAAACAACGGCTGTCTCCCTCTGCCTATAATCGAGGAGAAATCGAAACCTCACGAAGTGGAAGCATGAACGATGAAAGAGAAAGAACGGTAGAAAAATCAGGATGGTATAGGTAAATGGTATAGCTATAGAAAGGAAGTCGAGGTAAGGCGACCGTGATACGTTTGCGTGGGGTGCGCCGGTAATGGCCCTAATCCCGACGTAATTACTCCCGTAATTGCACAAATTCAATTTGTATGAAGCCCCCGCTTCCGGGTAACCCATATATCTCTTCGTCGCGACAACCAACCTACCTGTTCGCGTCTACCGTGGATTTCCAAATCATAGGTTCGCCTGACTAGGAGGCTTAATGGAAAAGAGGAAAAGAGAAGGATGCGCGACCAGATGGATGCTGCCAGACGAGGAAGGTTGAAGTAGAACGAGTGGAAAAGGGAGAGGGAAGAAGGGGGAGAGAGAGAAGGAGAGAGAGAGAACAGGTGATATATAGGGTGAGAGAATGGGAGAGAAGGGTGTAGAGAGAGAAATGGAGAACGGTCTGCCGCAGTGAGTGAGAAAGAGAGAGACGGAAAGAGAGAACGAGCGGGAGAGAGGGGTATTAATGGCCGCGAAGAATGCGGTTTCAATTATTGTCGACAGGAGCTCGGCTAGCCGTTTCCATTTTACCATGCTAGTTCCCCAAGAATTATTTGTGTAGTTCATTGCCAATGGGTTCGATCGAACAGCGACTTTACTCGTTTCGGTTCCTCGCAAAATTACGTTCCGGGTGCTAAACCATTTACTCTCGTTTTTATGCACAAAAGATTGTTCGCTTCGACAAACCAGAGATATTTACTTGAAAGTAGACTGCTAAAAATTTCTATCGATTTTTTCGGAAACTGATACAATTGAAGCAACATCGACCAACGAGGATCGTTGAACAAATTGAAGATCACAAATCGGGTGACGACACGGAGGAGCTGGCGCGATAAGCAGAAAACGGCTAGAAAAATGTAACGTCGACGTAGGAAGCTGCGGTGGCACGTCCGCGCCATTGTCCGACTTTGGCCCGACTCCAGAAGCGTCGTCTCGAAAGCTGGCAGAAGCAGCCGTATCCGGTTCTTAGTTAGACGCTTCCTCCACTCGAAACAAAATAATTGGCGAGTGCAAAAAAGTCGATAGACGCTAGTACGTCGTACGTGTATATGTAGTACGGGTACGTGTGTATAGGTGGATAGCGGTCGATTTATTAGAGGGTCGATTCGAGGACGATCCATCAGTCGGGTAATCGTCCATGGAACGTCTCGGCTGCTTTTGTCGTGTTCCAACGACGTTTCGACTACAACAAATCACGATTCGCTATTTTTGTTCTTATTCCTGTTTAAAACTAGTAGTATTTACTCAAGAATTTAGAAATTATACCAAGTAATCGAAATATTACTTAGCAAAGTCTAAACTCATAGATATTATAACTATGCACTAAAAAAACTAGGAATGTCCCTACATTTAGATTCCAAGGACAGTGTGTCGTCATCCCACTTCAATTTCATGGAACGTGCACGAGAGACAGGAGGCACGCGCATCTGCAGAAGATCGGCGAGGCGTATTCGTTCGGTCGGATGATGGATGGCCCTTCGTAACTTGCCGGCTTCCCTATATAATGCACAATATTAATCCGGTAATTAATGAGGACGATTAGCTTGCCACGGATCCGGGTTATGCGTACGCGCCGAGAAAAGCGAAGTTAAGCCTTGCCCATCTGTGTCGCGATTTAGAGGATGGAATCGGAGTATGATGATCCAATTTTATCAATTGTACGTATCTATTTGATTAACTATTATTCTTCAATCGAGAATTAATATCTTGGCTCCTATGATAGAAAAATACTTGCACCCTGCAATTATTTTATTGATTTTATTTCTTATTTATGTTTAACGTCAAACAAGAGTGTATCTTCTTTAACTAATAGAATCATATCTCTTACGTTGATCATCCCAGAAAAAATATGAGAAACACCGTTACATCTTTTTATATCCGACGTGACGACTAAAAGAAGTACCGTTTCATCATTGTAAGTGCGTCAAACGTCTGCGTCAAACGGTTTCTGCGTTTGAAATGTATTGCCAGGGAGAAAACATATACGCGAGGCTCGGTAACGCAATCTACATTTACTCGGTCGACAATCTATCTTCTCTGAGGATTCATCCCATTCGACCATATTGAACAGGCAAAGCGTATGTTCGGGAGACGTAAGCTCAAAGCGACGCTTACAAGCGTTCGAATATCGAGCGAGGGTTATTACTCGCTTGGATTCGATCGAAAACGGCAATATCAATTCGTTAAGTAGCACCCATAAGGCACACGGAGGGTGCCATTCTTCACGGGCAAACTGCAAGAGGGTGGTGGTGGTAGTAGTGCTGTTGCTATTGATGGTAGTGGTGATGGTGGTGGTGGTGGTGGTGGCGATGGTGTAGTGGTTGTACCCATGGCCGTTTCCGATCGAAATTCGAAATATCCTTCCAACCCTCCGATCGTCTCCTCGTTGCTCGTCGCAATCACGTAATCGACCTTTGGCCCATTCCAATCCATTAAGCCAAGAGAGAAAGAGAAAGGAAGAGGGACGAGGCGTTAGAGTTTCAAACGTCGAACTTCGATCGACGTATGTTCCGATTTTTATTATTCGAGTTCTAGGCCATCGCGGGATGCTGTCCGACTTTCGTGTTCCCCTAAAAATATTTCGTTCGTTTAATTTTCTTTTCCTGACGATAATATCTACATATCGATGATATTTATTTAAATCACGAATCACGAAAGCTAGGATAAAGCAGTTTACGTTTCAATCCTTAAATACGTAATGCCGCGACCGTAGTTGCGTACTAGAAACGAAAGGAGGTGGTCCACCGAGCAACACGTTCCTCTCATGGGCATCGATTATGAATCTATCCCTCTACCCACGCTCTGTCTCTCCCTTCGCGCTACGGTGCATAAACCCTCGACGTAGGGCATAATCGATTCGATATTAATAAACCACGATTAGCATGTGCGAAAAATCGTTCGCCCACCGATCTCCCGTATGATTAATGATCGCGAATCTCTCTTCCTCTCTGAATCGTTAATGTTACGCTACTGATGTGCTCGCATTCGATCGAATCAGTGAACATAATCGATCGAGGTCGCTCGTAGCGAATCATTCGTTTATTGGAAATATTGACGCTAGTTTATGTGAAAAGAATTTAGATTTTATTACTTTCATTTATTACATATATTTTTTAATGAATAGTTTTATTTCTTTTTGACGCGTTAACATCGGTACATCGGCCACGTGATTGGAATTGAATTATGATCGAACATTCGTATAATTTCCAACGGATAATAATCGACAGGAGAGAGAGAGATTCGAAATGACGAATTCAGGACAATCAATTACTAGGATAGATCGAAGGGACAGTGAGAAATATCCTTAATCCCGGATTCGTGCGTCGATGTAATATTAATAACCGGTGATTAGCCTGTCCGCATAAATATACGCTGCTATTATTCGTCGCCTTGTCGGGGTGCGAATGATTCGCTCTATCTATCCATTTTCCTCTCCCTCGCTCTCGTTTTCTTGCTTTTCCTTGCACATTTTTCCAAAGACGATCGGAATTTTTCGGGGTCGATCGCAAGGGTGGAGCAGTGAATATCGCGATCATAAAACGGACCAGCTTCTTCTTTCGTCGAGGAGGGAGAAAAGAATTCAAACTGGACACTCGCAGACTCTTCATCAAAAATGGACCAGCGCGACCTTCGACTAGGTTTTTCATCTCCCATAAAGCTTTCCGCTCGTCTCGTCTATTTCGTTCGTCCTAAAATCGAGATAGAAAGAAACGAAGAAAAAGAGAGAGAGAGAGAGAGAGAAGGAGGCGAGAGACCGAGAAAGAGGGAGCTCGATCTTCGGCTCGTAAATAAAAATGCAGGAAAAGTTTGGATTTTCGCGAGCACGCCGGTCAGAGACTCATCCATCGTTTCCCGCTCGCCGGCCAATGCCGTTTGCAGTAAATTGCGCTCCATGTTGCAACGTCATGCCAGACGGTCTTATACAGCGACCTCCCATTCCTCCCTCCTCGCCTCTTTACGTGTCCAATCGATCCTACGGAAATTGATCGTCCGAGCGGACGCATATCGCGTACGCGGCTTGTTGCAACCGATGAAATTGCAAGAAAGCGCGAATTAAAGACTCGCATGGTGACTCGGGGGAAAGATACGACACACCCGCGTGAACAAAAGTTACGCGCGTAATAAATCGACGATAGAAAATAGCTTCTAGGCTTAGAAAAATAATAAATACCTTATTATAGACAAACGTATTATCTTTTACAGGTAAAGAAAACAAAACGGTCCCCTCGTTATATCCGTCGGTGCTTCAAAGGCTAAAAAAAAAGATGAAAAGAGAATCGATCACGAGGAGCGTCCCCAAAAGAGTCAAACTTCGAGGTCGGTATTCGACCACTAATTCCAAACACATACATACGTTACACTCGCACGCCCGCATACACATGTACACGCGAATGGACTCTCTAATGGAACCATCGGTGACGTTCGATAGACGTATCGCACGGAGTTATTTCATTTTCGAGCGAGTCGTGTGTAAAATATCAAATAAAACACGCGGGATGTTTATTTAAGTGGCCGTTCGTAGCGCCGGGGTTGGTCGATTGGCGGAGCAATAGGCGAGGAGGATAGAGAAGGGAGGGGGTTACGGTCGGAGGGTAGAGTGGGAGAAACGTTAATATCGTGCCGTGGCTCGGTTTGCCCTAGCCAGTGCGTTCACAAAGTGAGAGAGTGTTGACACTAGCCGCTCGTTCCACCACCGAACAACCCTCGTGCTCTTCCGCCGTGCCGGCTGTCCGAATCGCCAACCTCCCACCCACGTCTCCACCAGCAGTACTCTTTGCCCTTCTTTCCGTCCTTTTCATCGTCCCGTGGCCTTCCACATCGACTCAGCATCCGAGACTACGACTCTCTCTTCTTCCTTTCTCCTCTTCTCTTTCCTTCTGGTGAGCACGTCTGTCAACTTTTTGGTCGAGTCAGTTACGTTCGATTTTTCTTCTGTTTTATTTAGAACGATCAGAAATTAACTGGACCGAACGAAGATTTTTGTCATAATTTTCTTCTATTTAAACTTTCCGTTCTGCTAAATTATTTCTAATAGTATCAAAATATAGTTATTCCTATTGTCACAAAGTTATTGCCAAAAGGATGCGTGTAAATCCGTTGATCCATTTACGTCAAGCATTCGCATCAATCCAATTACCGTCTGAATACATTCGCGTATCGGTCTCGTGACATCCTCCAGACGATACACGGATGATCGATAGGGCTAAAGACGCCACCTCCTTGACCTTGTTCAACATGGTATATACATATCCTCTCTGTACACAGATACGTGGGCGCACGCGCAAGAAGAACGTCTCCTTCTTCGCACAGGAGCCGGCGGGAGCCAGTACGAGGGTCGGCCGACACGGTCAAAGAAGATGAAATTAAATTAATATAATTCCCTTATACCGGCACAGCCATCCGTGCATTCGAGCTTCGCCACCGGCAGAGGCAACAAATTATAATGCCATAATTGAAAATGTTCTGTAGTGCTCGCGCATACAAGAGTATGTGTGCGCGAGAGAGTGGGAGAGGGAGAGAGAGAACACCCACCACCCGTGGTGGTGGTGGCCGCCTGGCGTGGCACGAAAATTTCAATTTCCAGCTCCTCGTAAATCTGAGGTGAAGTAATTATTGTATTCCGCCGACGCTTTCTTAGACCATTCGCAGGAGGAAAGCATTTTGTGCGTCAGCTCGTAATTCTCTCTCTCTCTCTCTCTTTATCCCTCTCCTGTTCTCTTGCTCCTTTCTGCTCTCGCAACATCGAGCAAAATCGCATACCGCTTCGGAAACCAAAATGAAAATGACGGGAAACGATGGACGTACGAAAATATGCTCGATATTGAATTTCGAAGTCAAATTCGAATGAAAATTAATGATTTAATGAAATCGTGAGATGTCTCCTTTCAATCTTCTCGGAAACCAACTTCTTCCATCTTCTTATCGTAATCTTGATTACTATAAAAAGAAGACACGAACGATTAAACAGGATGGAATGATTAAACGTCGACGCTTTCACGCGAACGCATGAAATGTTACGTACGTACCTATATGCGTGAGTACGGTATCTCTGCGCTTAATTATCGCATATTACGCGTATAAACTTTCTTTACTCGCTGCTGGCAACGGGGTATACGTAACTCTCTCTCTCTCTCTACATATATATATGACGTTTATAAAAGAAATAAAGGAGTCGCGACAGGAAAAAGCGAGGAAGACAGGAAACGTCACCTAAACGGTACCATCGGAGAGCTTGGCGTCACCTTGCTGAATTCATCCGCCTGCATTCAGAATTTTTCATATTTTCTCTCACTTCCACTTTCTCTCGAGGTTTTCACCGGTGACGCAAAGCATCCCCTCTCTCCACCCCGTTCACCCTCTTCTTCTTCCGTCGGACCTTCGTTACGCGCTTCGACGGCTTTTCACGTTTCTCATCCCCGCGTCGCCGTCATTTAATTTCATAATGCGCTTTAACGACACCCTGGAAGTATGGAGGCTTTTCGTATCGGTGCTTCATTATGATGTAAAAAAATGAGAGAGGCTTTAAGTAATAGTATTTTTCGATCTTGTGCCTCCACCTTCTAAAGTTCTAGATCTTATAAGGCCATGAGAACTCGTTAAGATGTCATTTAGTTATTAGTAGCTCGTTGCAGATGTTTAATACTTTTTTGTAATTCGTTCTTGCTACTTCGACCAATTTTTGTAACGTTATTACGTTAAAGAACATTTCTCCGTTTAATGACAAAAAGTTGCCAAGTTTCTTTTAGACCACAGTGGGACATAACTTAGGAGTATATAACCTTGACAAAAAGCTCCCGGAATAAGAAGCGATGGAACGATCTCGGTTATAACGATTCTTCGATTTTTATGGTGTAACTTAGAAGTATCCAGGACGAATCGAACGATGAAAAGGGGTTTGTATATAAGGCACGGCATTACGGCAATGAATTTCTACCGGTTCCCCAGCCGCTCTTTTTCAGAAGGTTCGTAGCAACTCTTGAGAAAGTTTGCCGCGACCACCCGTGCCGCCGATTAAGCAAATTAAATTTCTCCGACGGTAAGGGAACGAGAAGAAATCGCGGAGTTTTCGAACGTTCCACACCGCCACACCGGCGTCGTTACTTTCAGACCCTCGGCTTCTTACACACACACCTTCATCTCCGTAGGCACCCCTTCCGTACTTACCTTATTTCTCGACGTCATTACGCGCCGCGCGAGCACTTAATGCCGGAGCATTATGCGAGATTCCGTATTGTTAGCACCGGGAATCGAAGAGTATCGTCCGAAGTCGCCAGACGAACGACTTGAAAGGACGCGGAAACTTAAAGTTTCGTTCGTGCTTGAGAAACTTTTTCGAAGGTTCGTTAACCCCTTCCTTAAAATAACTGTATCGTATTTTATAAAAGAAATGAGGAATTGTAACGATATATGCTCCGATGATCTAGGAAACGATTTAATTTTTGCATTCTTTACATTACAGTAGTCTGAAACTATTTTTTTTTTTTTAGATTGATTACAGAGGATACATAATTACGATAATCCAACTAATTTCGAGAACGAGAGACAGAGAGAGAAAAAAAGAGAGAGAAGAAAAAGGGGGATGGTGTAACGTTACAGAGGGTTCGATGTACTTCGATGCGCTCGTTCGCGCTTGCGGACTCGAGCGAAATTGATTTATCGATCGTTCACCGCGCCGAGCCGGTGCTCGTCTATATATCGTAAACATTCCTGTTTCGTGCGCGCAAACCAATGTAGGTCGATGCATTCTCGCGATTACGGACTGGATCTAAACGGCTTGCATCGAGACGACGGACGGATTAAGGATTTTCACCTTTATTCGTTTCTCGGGTTCCCGAATCGAATTTCTAGAGTTTCTCCAGGGATTTGAGACTAAACATTTATGGAGACGTGAACTCGTATAAAAAAAACTTTGAACGAGCCGGTGAAAAAAGTTGGTTGGTATTTAACAAATTATTAGGTATGGGATGTTTAGTATTAACGAATTCGTCATCAGTACGAGAAGAAGAACTTCGTCAAGAGTCGCAACGCGATATAGATGACATCAAAAAATGACAGGATCGATCTATCGAGTAACCCAACCGAAGTTACACTCACACGCGACTTCCCTCATTCCCTGAAACAAAGACACGTCGTATAAACGGTCATCGCTTTGTCGTCAAAGGCAAAGTACGAAGAGAGATGGAGAAAGAGAGAAAGATTAGATCCTTGCTCGTCCAGGCGACTTCACGGACAGAGAGAAGAGGCACGTGCGGATACGGAAAGGTGCGACGACAAATTCAATTTCGCGAAATTAGCCGGCGGTATATGCAAATTGGCACGAAATGAACTCCGTTATATTGTATTAGGCGTCCACCTGGAATTTCGAAGGGAAAACAGAATAACGCTGCGCTCTGTGCGTTGGGAGGTGGGAGAGAAAGAGAAAGAGAGAGAGAGAGAGTGGGAGAGAATGAACAAGAGAGAAAGAGGGAGAAAGAGAGAGGGGGAAGGCGACAGGATAATTGAGGATGGAGATCCTGAAACAAGAGAGCCTTGTGTGTTACTACCCACACCCCTTTTTGTATTTTTTTTCTTTTCCTCTTGCTTACCTTCTCTATTTCTTTCTCACTCTCCTATTCTCCTTCTCCTTTTATTCCTTCCTTCAGGATTTATCCTTTCTCGTTGTCTTCGACACTTTTGTATAGTATACGCGTCGGGGGTTGCCTACGAACGAACGGATTGGATTCGCCGTCCAGAAGCGATTGCTCTTCGTTAGACATTTAAATTTCATGGGAATACTTCCCATCGGCCGTTCGTTGCCAACCTGAAGCTCTTCGTCTCGTTTCGACGATCGTTTCTCCGTCACTCTTGCTCTCCCTCTCTCTCTCTCTCTCTCTCTCACTCTATTCCGTGCATTTCATCCCTTCCCTCTTTTCTTCTCGATCTCGAGCTCTCGTTTGAATTTGTTCCAATCGCCGTGGAGATAGAATAAGTGGCTCCATTTTTAAAAGAATTACGACCAATCTTCGATTCGAGGTCGAGACTTCTCATAAATCGTGCCCGCGAGTTTCCTCGACTGTATCTCGGGACTGCTCGTGTGAGGTATATCGAAATAAAAAAATATATATAAATATATATTGAAATCGAGATAGAGTATACGGGATAAACGAATCGAATGCGAATGTTGTCGCATACCTCCTACTTGCAACGCGGTTGTGATTCGATAGCGAGATACGAAACTCGCCTGAAATCGCTTAATTCGACGTTAAAATCTTGATCGACCTCCTATTGGCTCGTTTCGACGAGCTTCGCCTTAAAAAGTATATCTCGAGCAGGTGTTCAACGTTAAGGTTGCTATGTCTCTTAGATGAGGCATCTTGATAGCGTAATGTTAAAAGCTTGAATTAATTAGACTCTGATATACGAGTAACACGAACGGAGAAATGTTTTCGATATATTTAAAATGTGTAATTACATGTTGCATGCAGCTAATATACGTTGATAGATATGTCGTCTGCATTTGCTAATAGGTTTCGTAAGTTTGCTTCGGGTATCATTAATCAATTAACTGGAACGTATGTATTTTTATAATTTGTCAGCTCAGAAACAAGTTTCGATATTTAAGAAAATAACGCGTAAGTAGTTATAGATATTTATTCTATTAATTATATATATTTTTCATTTAATCGCTAATACGTTCACTTTGCACTCGCGATAAATTCCTCTAATGAAACGTATCGAATTTGTTCGATCCACTGGATAATCTTTAATCGATTTACAAGTCGCTAGAATAATTAACACGTATTACAGCACGTCCGCTGCTTAACGTTTGAAAAATAATCAACGATCACGGAAATCCCGGTAGGAAATAATCGGTAGATTAAATTAAGTTCAATTAAGGAAAGAAAATTTCTAAAGGTAAAATCATCGCATTCGCCGCAGTTATATCGCGACGTTTATAGCCGCTTTTGCTCTTAATATCGGCACAGGTATAATCACTTAATTAAGGAAAATTAATCGCGAGTCTGCACGGTTCGACGCCTGATTAGCGCACACCCCGAGGAATAAGCATCATATCGGTGAGCACGGGCTATGCAATGCGATCGAACGGGAACATCACACAAGAGCGTACGCATACGCGTACGTAGGTATGTATGTACACGCGTATATTGAAATCGTTCGCACACTTGGACTATCATTAACACGAAACTCGCTTTTGCAGGGAGTCGAACGCGTCGAATCTTGGAACGATAAGCGTTTTCGAGCTTTGCTTCACCCCCCCCCC
>JAIFRP010000010.1:375292-390645 GCA_032403825.1 Odynerus spinipes | reverse complement strand
AGAGAGAGAGAGAGAGAGTCGCAAGCACGCGGGCACGGACAACCACAAGCAAGTTTTCCACGCATTTCTTTTACCATCCGCCTATCCTTTTTACAAAACCCTTCTTTAACGCATAAACGTCTCTTTAATGCTTCCCACGCTTGCATTTTACTCGACTACTGCTAGCAAACGGATTTTGGTAATTAATCTTCTATTCTTTCGCAGTCTATTTAAAGTATTCATGGTTCTTAAGTGTCGAGATAACGATGATAATCAGGAAGATAATTTTCAGATTGTAATTATAGACTGTATTACTTTACATAAACTAAGCGAAAGATATTTTCACCGTCAATCGAATTAAATAATACTCATTAACTAAAGTAAAGACATTTAATGTTGATATCAATTATTTTCAACAGCTGAATCTTGATATTTGTATACTTCAACTAATTTACGTATCCCGATGCTCACTGCTTGATATTTATTGAACACCGACCATTCAGCTTAATACCCAACGTCTTAAAAGCACGGCGCCTCGAAGTCTATCGCAATTCTTTTGGTTCACGCTCGTATGCAAATGAACGTATAAACCAAGAACCGTAACCTTGACAATTTTGACGTAAATCGCATTTCTCCGGCGCGCGACGAAACTTTCGCGTTTGCTATATTGTTCTGACACACAGGGCAAACACACGACAACGAACGTAGCGCAATTCCGGCTGTAACCAAGGCTATGAATTATGCAACCTCTATTGGTTGGTGCCGGCACCCTCCTGTGGACTGGCACAATCCTCATATTCCTCTCTCTTCCTCTGGTTCCTCTTTCTCCTCGCCTAACCGTGCACGGTGGTTCTCTTCCATTCCCTTTCTCTATGTTTCCCTTTCTCTCCTTGGCATCCCCCCGTCGCGTCAACGTTACACGGAGGATTGTATCTGTCGGTGTATCGGGGAAACTTTTTTACGCCATGGAATAACATTTTATAGCTCGTACGTTCCTTAACACTTTGACTGCCATGTCACCCGGATATGGACGATGCATAAATTGCCCGCTCGATAGATATTTATCGTTAATTAATTTAATATTTTTTAACTTTTAAATTTCGTTGGGATCACTGTCATTTATCGAAATATATTGGACACTCAAAGTATTAAAAAACCGAACTGGATCGATAATTATCCGAGTGTGACGAGAAAAAGTAAACGCGATCGATATCGTTACTGTAATTTAATATCAACGACTCGACGAATTCAGACTACTTTCTCCGACTTCGAATCTGGCAGCAGGAGATACCTGCACGATACCCTCCATCAAAGAAAGCCTCAAAGCTACGAATAGTCGTCGGTCCATCTGGTATTTACCTCTCGCTTGCTTATACCAAACGTAGTAATTACTCGTTAAGAGAGAGCGCGCGCGAGCCCACAAAGGGGTGGAAATGCAGCCTTGAATTCTGCAATGCGTCATTTCGTCCGTGTGCCATTAAAGCCGCTGGAGTTGTTGGAGTCTAAGAGAGGAGAAGAAACGCGAGAGGAGAGGGTGGAAAGGAAGGACAGCTAAAAAAAAAGAAGAAAAAAAAACGCTTTGCGACTGTGACGTTCAGTCGGCATTTGAAACGCTTAAAAAGAACGTGTCGTCGAGAGAGAACCGGTACGTATACCTAACCACACATACATATATACATATACACCTATATAAAACTTGCACGTTTTATTTCAGAGTTGACGGCGTGAGGGGTGGGTGGGGGTGGATGAGGGTGGATGGTGATGCACGGTGAGAGCCGCAAAGGTATCTTGCCTTTTTCCCTTCAGATCCCTTTTTCGATATTAAAAAAATCATACTATGATATATTTCTTCCACGATGATGTTTTTAACGGAGATAGGCCGTTATCAATGATCTAATGATTTTTCAAGCGGATCGATCAAAGAATTCGGATTTGCAGTATCGAAGGATACTCGATAGAAGCCGAGCTCTCTAGCAGTCTAGTCCCTAGTATACAGGTTATGAACTATCGAACGCGTGTTTCGCGTGTAATGATTAATGGGCTAGCTCTGGTGATACTGCGTTGGACTTTGGCATCGATCTATGAGCTACGAGCGCGTCCATTGGAACATTACGCTCGGCCGAAGGAAAACCACGAAAAGAGATGCCATTAGTTTTGCCATTTCCCGGAAATGGCGTTCGGCTTCCTTCGCTTTCCAAAATCGTTTTCCTTCCTTCTTTCTTTCTTTTTTTTTCTTATGCCCTCTACCTGTGTGTACGTATCTATCATTTTCGGCAGATTTCCCTTCCACTTCCTCCTACCTTCGGCAGGTCTGCCGAGAGAGTGTTCGATCGGTTTTCTCGCGGGGGCAAATGAATCGTGAAATTGCTGTGGGTTGCTGAAAGGCGGCTGTTTCTCGCGATGAAAATTCGAAAGCGAAGAAGGGTGCACGGTGTTATTGGACAAGATGAATCTTGGGAGTACCACTTAAGGGTTAAATCGCGGATAAGATTATCGAGTCATAAGCAAATGGCTCGTGGGCTCTATCCCCACGGTAGGTAGGTATATAAAAAATGCGATCGTCCTTAGCCAGACGTGGATTTTGCTAGGGGACGATCGAGCACCTCTCCTTCGAGACGTTCTTCCAGTGGAAGATCAACGACGGCGATTTAAAGGATTCGATGGGACACCGTATAGACGTTGCTCGATTTTCCTCCGACGTTCTGTTTGCTTCAGCTGAATCTGCATTCCCAAGAACAAACAACGTTCAACTCGGTATATATCTTCCGCGTAAGAACGTCGTTTGTTCTCGCTGAGAGCTCATCGATCCTCCTAAGTCCTCTGGCTCGTATCTAATGCAGTATTGTTAAGCGTTTCCCGGTTCTGAATTGAAAGGAGAACCGGTACACGTGTTTTTCAGCTTAGGTTATCATGTACGGGATCTTTCGTTCGACGATTAAATGTACGCTGAAATCGTTTCGATTTTATTTAAAATTAACCGAGATTTTCGATTTTATTAAAATCACCACAAGAGATAATAATCTAACGCTATCATTTTTATTTCAGACTGTGATCCCACTTCGGTGTCGATTATCGAACGTGTCAGGAACACAAAATTTGGATCATTTGTTGGACTCCTCGAACGATGACGAGCCATCCTTGGTGCCTTCGGCGTAACCGATCCCTACCCCTTGGAAAAGAGCCCACCTCCGATCGACCCTTTGCTTTCTATTTCCCCGTTCTCTTTCACCTCGTTTTCACCTTCGTGCCATCAGCTTCTCTCCTTCTTCCTTCCATCGTTCGCAGCTGAAATGATTAACGATCGACCGCGTTGAAAAGGAACGAACGAATAAAAGGGATATCGGCGTTCGCTGTAGGCTCGAACTCAAGGGCGTAGGAGGCTATGGAAAAATTTGACTCTTTCTCTTGATTCTGTACTCGACGTGTTTCCACCGTGTTGCACGAGCTATTAATACCTTCCTACGCGAAATAACGACGACGGTATCGATCATCCACCGTGCGGCTGAGCCGCGAACGTGAGATTGATTTATCGCGTTCGTACGAGTCGGAGGTACGAGGGGGTTAGGCGGGGGCGGGGGTGGAGGTGGCGTACGAACGATTTGTCTCGCTTGCTGGAGAAAAAGGGACGTGGATTGTTCGTCATCGTGAAAGAATTTTCGGAAGAATATATCCCACTACTTTCTTCTACTTTCCCTCTTTTCTTTATCGGTATTAGAATCTTTCAAGGATCCGGACGATCTTTCGCTTTCTAGCTTCCGAATACTTAGAGCAACGTGGCAACCTGTTGACGTCGGGGAGCTATCTTGCCAGCTCCCAGATTTGGTGATGTTAGGAATTGCGAAGAAAAATGTGTGTGACTCGAATGGAAAGAATTTTCTCTCGCAGTTTGAATTTTATTAAGAAGGATGTCAGAGAATTTGATATTTGTCAGGGAGAAATCATTTTTTTTTCTTTCTTTCTATTTTATTATAATATAAGAATTTATTATTACTTGAAAAAATAATTACTTGAAATTTCAGGTTACATTAAAATTGTAACATGTACATACAATTAATTAAATATTCATTGGTTGGCTCCTTTGAAAAAAGGTCTTTAAAGACCTGGCCGCGTTCTCGTAACTCGTTTACACGAGAAAGAACGAGCAGGAAAGTTTCAGATTAGAAAAGCATCCCCCTGAGAAACCGCAAGAAGGTTCGATCAGCCACGTCGATCGGACATTTATCTCCGTGCTAATGAAAACGGTGGGCGATATATTCTACTGTCGCGTCTTCGCTCTCACGATCTTCTTCCTAATATTAAGGGACCACCCTGGGCTGCTACTTTAATTAGTAAACTCGACGGCTCCTCGCTCGGTTCGAGCGTGCTAATGAGAATTTGAGTAATGACGTTCCTCTCTCGCGCGACCCGTCCTCACACCATTCTCTCTCTCTCTCTCTCTCTCTCTCCTCCCTTATTCTCTCACTTTCGCTTCACGACAAATTTCCCGATGTACTTTCGCACGCCAATATTAAAAGAGCAAGAGAACGCGTTGGAAACGCGTCTGGAGAGACGAATGGCCTTGACGAAACTTTCGGACAGTGCGTATACATCTTTCGAAGGTGCTTACAATCCATCGTTTAACAGATGGATACGACCGAACCCCTCTTGAGACCTTTACAACAACCAGTAGACACTTTTACTACCCTTCCTCGATTTGCATTCTCCGCATACTTCTCGCGGACAAGTGGTTGTAATTAAAATTTTAAGAAAGATGTCTCCTACTTAAGAGGGAAAGACAGTGTGTCTCGCTACTCCTGGATATTCGATTAATCGAATGAACGAAGGATCGACCACGGTATTAGGTGATAGGAAAATAGGATTATCGACGATTTGGATTTTCCGGAGAGTGGTGCAATCTCGTAGCAAGTGATCGAATCTCGACGATGGTTAGCTGCTTACCGAGCAAGGTCGGTAAAGACGTGCGCTTTAACGTTGCATCGACCTGCATCGTCGAACTTCTAGATAACTATTTTATACATGGAGAGAGGGAGCTTGGTATTTCATCCTCGCGTTTCTTTTCGGTGTCGGCATTTTTTTCGTTACTTTCGTATTCTTCAATCGATAAAGTCGGAATTCGCAGGTCACCGATAGACGTTAGTATTTTACCGAAAACATAAAAAGATTGTAGATTTTTCAAAACACAAAAAAAGGGATCGCAAGTTTTCGAATATAATTCTGCAGTTTCATCTACTCCATTGTTTCAATTTATCGCCATCTTTATCACCTCTGTCAGACACTAATACCGGTCATATCTCTTAATGAAAAGTGAAACGACTTCCCGAAGAGAAAGTAGAGAGCATTGAAAAGAGGCGCGAAGTTAAAGGATCTACGGGACGATTCCCCTCTTTTCTTCGTTTCGAATCTTCTCTTCCTCTCCCGTTTCCTTTCTTTTCTCTCGAGGATAACGCAAACCGAGAGGGAAAGTCGAACGGGAAATTATTTTACGGCTTATTCATACCGGTGCCACGGTAGAAGAAGAAGAAGAAGAGGGGGAGGAGGAAGAAGGGAGGATCTTACACGTTAAAAGTTCTCGCAATATATTGCTGAGCCCTTATTGTCTATGCAAATCCTAACCTCAACTCTGTTAAAAATACCCCTTGTATCAGAAACCCCCAACCCCCTTTTTCACTCTTCTTCTTCTTCTTCTTCTTCTGCGCTTTTCTCCCTCCTCTTCTTAAGCTCGCCCTCGTGCTCGTCCATTTTGCCGCCTCTTGAGAGAAATAGGGGTGGAGATGGTAAGCGTTTAAAAGGTGGAACGATAGAAAACGAGTGAGAGTGAGAGCGAGAGTGAGAAAGAGGGAGTGAGAACGAAAGACCGCTTCATACCGAAACGCCTACATCGCTGCTAGCTTCAATCTTATTTTTCCGACGCCGGCCTCCCTTAATTTACCTGAATTTAAATTTAACAAGAGTATCCCGCCTGTACATTGGGAAATCGTTGGCCTCGGCTATCGTTCTTACTACCTTCACCGAGAAATTTCTTCGAAACATCTGCGACCCCTGGAATTTGCAAACTCTCTTCTTACCTCTCTCACTCTCTCTCTCTCTCTGTCTCTGTCTTTTTCTCTCTTTCTCTTTCACTCTTTCCTCTTCTTTCTTTTTTATTCGGCTTCTTCTTCTAGTTTATAGTCATCGGAGGATCGAAAGTTCGCTCGTAGATTCCGTTCCGCGTATCTACTCAAGATCGAATTCCCTGCATTTTATTTTTAATCGAAACATATAGAGGAACATACTCTGAAAAGTCTTTTTTTCGATTGCACTTCAAAAATCTCAGCAATACCTAACGAAAGATCCCCCCTTCGTTAAAACCACGAGGAATCGAAGGGAAAAGAAGAAGTAAAAGTAGAGGAAGAAGATCTTCTCTTCGTGCTCCTTTCTTAGCATCGCTCTACGATCGACGAAAGCGCGAGAAAGATATACGAGCGTTGCGGCTTTCGCGCTGGCAAAGCTGGCATTAATTTTGAGCCGGCTTCCGAAGCATAAAGTACGTTTACATCAGAGCCGTCTCGAAGATAGAGGACGTAGATGCGCCACGGGCTTCCGAAAGACCTTCGTGAACGGTATACTTGGAAGGTATTTTACGGATTTTATACTCGGCCTTCGTTCACTTCGTGTTCAACGAAAAAGAGAGAGCGAGAGTAAGAGTAAGAGAGGGTGTAACTCGTTTTGTGCACGAACGATACCTATTATCGGTATCGCGAATCCCCCCCTCTCTCTCTCTCTCTCTTTCTCTTTCTTTCTCTCTCTCGGTCTTTCACTCTCTTGGACGTGAGTTACGTACGTATAAAGACGAGACTAACGTACGAGCTCGAGTAACATGGACGGGAAACGGTGTTGGTACTTTCTTAAGGTGCTTCGAATCGATAGCTTTCCATTCAACAACGAATTGATTGATATAAAGGGTGCTTAGCATTGATCGATCCTCGTGCGTCTATCGTTTAAGTTATTAACGATCTTTGGGAAAGGGTTATAAATTTTGTCGTCTTTGAACGGTATTTCTCTTTTTTTATTTTTTAAATCCTCTACTTCGGTTTTATTCCCCTAACGTAAAAATCCGAATTAGTTATACCGTATTCGATAGCGGACGATTTTATTTCGCGGCTGAATTTATAGAAATATTCCCGAAGGAAGATGAGTGCACAGCATTTATCTATTCTGATTTTGAATACGCGAAAACCACGCGTCGAGGGATTAAGCGTATTTTAGAAACCATCGATAGTATTTTACGAGGAACGCGGAGCAAATGATTAACACGGGACACATTATGAAAGATAACAGCGAGATATCGCGAAATGAAATATTCAGAGGAGAAAAAATCACATAACACATACCGCTGCTAATGAATAACTAATTGGACAAACGAATTTTAAACTGGGAGGGGGAGAGAGGGAGGGTGGGTGAAAGAAAAATTCACGTACGCTCGCGCGGATTAGTTGGGAGAGATCGAAATATTTTCTCTCGTTCGTGGAAAAAAACGCGAAAGCGGCGGATTGCGTCTCCCTTCAAAGGCTCCCTCGCGAGGCATCCTCTTTTTTACATAAATCGCAATTTTTTCGAATAAACAGTGCTCGCATTAAATATGAACGTCCCTCTTAGAAATCGCGAATTTCTCTTCTTCGCTTCCTTCCCACGACGCTTCTTCTCTTCCCTTCTTCTTCTCTCTCTCTCGTTCGTCTCCACACGCGACTCTCGCCGAGAGAGCTCGACCTTATGCATAAATATACATACTAAAGTTGTGTACACGAAATTTTGTCGTTTTGTGAGAACGAACTCGACGAAGCTCCTTTTCCCTTTACTTCTTCCTCTTCCTCCTTCTCGTCTTCTTCTTCTTCTTCTTCTTCTTCTTCCACAGGTCTCGTAAAAACGCATGTAAGTAAACGAACGCAAGAGAGTCCATTTAAAAGGAGGTCAGTCGCCATGTTGTCCGGCATCTCTCGAACATGTCGTTCTCTTACATTTACCTCGCAAATTTCCGCGGCCTCGTTATACTTTTGTCAAAGAGAGAGAAAGAACGGAGGAGTAGGAGGAGGAGAGAGTGAGAAGCGATGGAAAGACAAAGGAAGATTTTAGAGTGAGAAAGAGAAAGAGAGGGAGGAGGGGGGGAAGAGCTTCTAACATCTAACGATGAACCACAAACGACGTTCTAATGGGGGGTGGTCGGACCTTTCGTTTTAATCGTTAATTGCCCTTCGTCAAAGGATGTAGTTCCTTTAAGCCGTGAGAAACGTGAAATTTCCAAGATAAACGATGTAAATAAATTTTATGTAAATTAATGTTCTAGCTGTTGTAGGAAAGAGGACGTTTCATCCTAATCGGTAATTGGTTTTTAGTCGTTCAAGAATTCATGTCTGTCTAATTAAATTTAAATTGACTAGAAAAATTACCTTGTAAATAATTTAGTAGAAAATAAATTGTTTGAACGTTAAATTGCTAAGAAAGAATAGAAAATTACAAAGTTAATATCTACTAAAGATTCAAATGAAATTTTGCAGTAGAATTTGTTTTAAAAATTATTTCATATATTCATGATAATACCGAACTACATTGAAATATAAATAGAAACGAATATCTCCCAACACGATCGACAATTTTTCACCCTCTTTCACCCTCCACCGTGAAGCCAAATCGAATATTAATATTTGAGTTTGTAATATCCTATTGCAGTGCGTAATTAAATTCCCTCGCATCATAGTAAATTTACGAATCTAAAATTTTATTCATCGATCTCATTAGTTTTGTCGGTTGTCGAAGCCCAATCTTTCGGGTGGAGGGGACGATTCGGTGGAAATATTATTGATTAATGAAACGGCGATGCTCTGAGATTTCAGACAATGTCTGAACGTCTACATAGAATCGTGCTAAATTCTTAAGTAAGATTGTTATACGGGTTCAGACGGTAACTCCAAAATTAAGTATTTTTAGTTGGTAGTGTCATTTTACTTGTTTTAATTAAAATTTAGTTGGTCTATTAAAAACAACTCGATCTTCATTAAAAAATCTACGTATCATGATTATTGTAAGTTAATAATATCTTTTTCAAATATTTAATAATCTCCGATGGAAAATTATTCTTTCAGACTAACCAATAATTAATATTCGAGTATTTTAATAATTTCGAGAAATTCTTGTCGCAATTATTAATAAAAGCTACAAAATTGGAATAAAAATGATTTAAAAACGTGGCATTCGGTGAATAAATAAATATTAAAAGGAGTACAAACGAGAGTGCTTGTTAAGCCTCATGTGCGAGCTCATGTAAGTGGAAGGTGCCTTAAAATCAGCTTCACGGATTTAAGCTCAACGTATTCCGCGACGTCACTTCGAATCACGCGGCTAAGCTACTCGATATAAGGCTTAGCGGTACGCTTCGAAAGAAAAATCCCTATTTATTCGACGTTTTACTTAATGGAGGGAAACTTCGGTCTGACCTTTCTTCGTGGAGCATTTTATTTATTCGAGACCGCCTTAAGACATTTTGCAATATATTATAATACGATACAATTTTCTAAGACGATAATAACCACTTATGATATATTATTTATTAATTCAAAAAGGGATCACCAGATCAGAGATACCCACTAAAATTAACATCTCACTTTAATTATTATATTTTCTCTCTTCCCAACGTCGCTTCGAGCATAAATATTCAATCCATCCCCATACTCTCGAAAATGGAGGAGGAAAAATCGCGAAAAATCTCGCTTAACCCAGTGGCCACTTCATCTTCAACCCCCTCCCCTCACCCTACTACTCTACACTCACTCTACGCCGCTCGTTCGCTTCGGGGAAAAGTTGGCGCCGTATTACGGCGCATATTATTCATCGCGAACTACGATTCCCATTGCCGAGTTGTAATTTCGTAGAACGAATACTTCCACGTGTCGAGTGCACGAAGCGTCGTGCACGCGTGGGCGTGAACGCGCGTATACACGAAGGTGAGTAAAAGGGGGATGAAGGTAGCCTGAGAGCTTCGAGCTGTGAAAGAAGGGGGAAAAGAGAGAAGGAGAGAGAGAGAGAGAGAGAAGAACGACTATGCGGATATATAAATAGATGGATAGATGGAGATACAGAGAGGCAAGAAAACGGCAAGTAGTACGCTTTGCGCTCGCGTGCACGAAAAGAGACACGTGTGTGTGTGTGTGTGTGTTTTTCACCATGACGGCGCTACCACCACCATGCGCCGTCTTCTTTATGCGAGAGTGCGTGCGTGAAAAGAAAATGTACGATTCTCGAATATCGTTCGAAAGGCACGCGTGACTTCGTGTAGTCGTCGTACCATATTCTTCCATAAATAATGCGTTAGAAAAAGAGAGCGAGCGAGAGTCGAGAGTAATGCGTGTTCGAGAATATCGCGGTGGATAGATGCGATCGTTCTTTCCCGATTTCACGTCGATCTTATTGAAAAGATCGCGCGCATTCGTCTTTTCCTTTTTTTTTTCGGAACTTCAGAATCCCCCGTCGTCTTTGATATTCGTTCGAAAATGCGCGCGTGTTCTGGATATGGCAGGAAGAGGAGGAAATTTCAAAGTTACGGCTTTTTCCCTTCTTTTTCTTGCTTATTTGGAAGCGGCAGCGTTCTTGCGCATTTTTGCGACATTAAATGTATCACCCTCGTTCTTTTCGTCGTGAACATTTTTCGAATTCCAGAGATTAAAATAGAGTTAAAAATAGTTGGTAAAAATCTGGAGAACGCGAGGAGTAAAAATAATACGTAATCATTTAGTATTTGTTTCTGTCTTTTATTAAGTATATACAATTTTTTACATTACATTATAAAAGGCAAAAAGTGAGATATGGTTTTGTTAATATCATAGATGATAAAAATATGTAAAAGATTCCTTACAAAGATTCTTCAAGTACCTCGTAGGACATTTTCGAGTAGGGTCAGAGGTAAAGTAGATATCGATCTCCCCAACTCGCATTACGTTCGACATATCAGCGACATAATTAGTCTAATAGTTTTCGAAGGACAATGAGAGAGAGCAAGAGAGATAGATAGATAGACAGAGAGAGAGAGAGAGAGAGGAGTATACGCGGAAAAAGCTATCGGGAGAATGCCGACATCGCGCGCGGGTGCACGCTTGACATCTCGAGTCGGAGCGGCTAATTGGTAATTAGGCGACGAGCAATTAATCATGGCTCTTGACCCCACCCTCCCATTCGCGGCGTTGCTTCTTCTACTTCTGCTCCTCCTCCTGCTACTCCTACCCCCGTTCTCCACCCCCAACTCCTTCCTCCCCCTCCTCTTCCTCCTCCTCCACCTCCACCTCCTCCTCCAACTCGTCCCCCTTTTAGCCTCGTATATAGCCAAGCGGGAATCCCAGAGTCGAGGAGGTCGGATGTTTAGGTCTATTCAGCGCGTCCATTCGTTAATGAAGTCGCGTGTCGGGGGTGCCAAGTTCATTTCCCTCTGAATGCGATACGTCCGAGAATCATAATTACTGTATTCTGACTCTAGCGCGCATACCCGAACTAATGTGAAACGCGCTCGTCCGGGAATCTCGTTAATGGTACGCGCCTCTGTTGCTCGGACAATATCAAAAATCTCATGGATTCCACCCTTTTTTGCCCGTTATTTTGGATTTCTTCGGCTGATATATTACTCGGGGGTTAGGAGAGGTTCTTGTAGGTTGCCAGAGTGCATATTTATCTGCTCGAGTGGTCTTACTATATTAGACCTTTACCCTCTTTAATGTTCCACGATGTATATGTGTCAACGAGCTGGTTTTTACTTTGGTCCAAGCATGATATTAATCTTTTAATTTGTACCAGTCCTTATTAACCGCTATTAACAAAAAATACGAGAGAGTGAATATTAGAAAATCGTGTACAAATACGTATTACATCTTTAAAAATTCTAATAAAGCAAATCTTTAAAGTAGATTAATTTTAAGGAGGAATCTGTCAGGAGGAATCTATCCCCTTTCCTAGCAGAGTCTTCCGATGCAACGTTTTGACCTAGTTTTCCCGTTTAAATCTGTAACAAGTATTCGCAACGGAAAGACACCACGGGTGGTACTCTAAACGCAAACTCGACTGCGGGGCTCGGAACAAGCAAGGAATTGCTCGTTGTCGAGTGTCGTGTACAAATACGTATCCGTCATATTTACGTAGCGCGTAGCGTACTCGCTACTCGCAATGCATACGTACACGCATATCGAACTACGAGGAGGAATCGGCGGCAGTGTAAATACACGAAGGGAGAGCGCGTCTCGTTGATTAGCTGCTCGCTCGTACGCCGAATTAGCTTCGGCTTGCGTTCAATCTAGATTCGATATAGACAAATCGATCGCTCGTTCGATTCGATCTGTACGTCTATGCGTAATCATCGGTGTCAAAATATCTCGACTCTCGTACTTATGGAGGGAGAAGCTAGATTTGTAGAAATTTATAAGAAAGATATATTAAGTTATTGTAAAGAACATCGGTTATCTAGAATGTTGAATCCTTTAATTAATTTCGAGTGCCTCCCGTTTCCAGATACTACCGAATAGATGATATTAATTAATCCACACCAGAACGCCTAACGATATCTTGATATCATTTGCGTAAGCTCGATCGACGTCGACACGAATCGATCTATCATACCTACCTGTAATCACAATCATCAAAAACACCTTATCCTTTTTCGTCCTGATGCTCTAATCCAAATGTCAGCCCATTCGGTACGTACGGAACGCATCAGGCTTAATCATCCAAATGGTTTGGCCAGGTTCGAAGGTGTGGTATTAATTAACTCATTGCATGACAACTCATTACACGTGCCTAACGATATATCCTAATATCATTTACGTAAGCCCTGCTATGTACCACGATCGTACTGTGATTTCGATGGCTTTCAGGCGGTTTGAATTGATCGGGTACAAAGACGAAGGGAAACCGCAACCAAATCCTGGGATGATCGTTTCGCGGGAATCATACGTCCTACGCATAATTCGTAATCAAAAGGTTCTCCAGCCTACGCGTGCATTAATTTCCTATCTGTAAGCCTGAGACGTTTCGATACAGGGTGTCTCGTTTGATTCGGTCGTCTTAAATAGATTACATTAAGTAATATAAAAAATATCTCGTAGCAAAAAGTACAATTAATTTTAATATTAGAATCTCTACGGGGTTGAGAAACTTTCTTTTGATATAAGTTACAATATTCGAATTTCCAAGGCTATCGATGTCTTATAAAGTAACAAATTTTACTTTATTATAACTTATGGAGAAGTTATTCTGATACGCAACGTGTATTACAACGTGGATATTTGACACGGATGAATAAAATGAAACACCTTGTATATGTGAGAAGACAGATTTGCCTCGAGACGAGTGTACGCTTACGTGAGCATGGTTCTAATTACAAATATGGAAGTAGAGCCGTAATAATAGAATTCTCACGGAATCCTTGCTAGAGTATTACGAGTATGGGCGAAAGATAGGAGGCGCTGGGTAGAAGGTGCGAAGACTTCGTCAAAAGGAACAGCGTATACTTCTCCAAAGGTACGGGACTAACCTTTTCGACGAATAAAGGAAGTTCATTCAATGTAGAAAGAGAGAAAGGGAAAGAGAGAAAGATAAAACGTTACTGAAAGGAGAAGAGAAGAAGAGAATCGAGATAGCTCTCGGTATTCCGTACGTCGACTGTATCGAGATTGATTCCCCGAAAGGTCAAAGTAGATTCTTAAGAAGTACGTGAATAGCGTTCCGATACTATTACATTTAGCACTTCCGTTAATCGAGACAGTTTCTTAACGATCGATTAACAGCGTGTCTTAAATATTCTTTCGTAAAACTGAATTTTATCTTTCATTCGTTTACGACGATAAAATTAAACGCGTCCGATGGAAATGCATACGAAGTTCATTATTTATTTCTCATTATGCATTTTAATTAAATTTTTAAAATCGATTTCTCAATTTATACCAAGAATACAAGCATAGCAGATAAATGAAACATTTATTATTAACACAGAAGTTCCATTTAATTTGTTCGAAGTAAAGTACAAATACGATTAAATAATATTTCCTTTAGATTCCTAACCGACGTTAATCTAAACAATGCCTACGCGTCTTGGTTGAACAGCTTACTCGACCTAGAAATTATTCCCAATTGATTCCTTAATTGATTGATCGATCGTCTAGGAATTCTACCCGATTACATCTGGACAATCGTCTGTGCTCCGTCTAGGTTCCGTTTCGATCGTAAATGGATTGCTTCGATAAGTAGATAATTTCTACGAGACAATTACTCCCATTTTCCGAATTCGAATCCGTAGGAAGTACCTACGACCGTTTCCGTTCACGTCCCTCTCCTATTGTTCATCGGATTAGATTATTAAAATAAAATAAATGACTCCGAATCTCGAGCACGGACGCGTGCTTACGTGCGCGGCAAACGGAAGAGGATTTCCTTCTCGGGAAAGGATATCCCCATTGGATTCGTTTCTACGAGCTTCGAGCGGACTACTACTTCGCGGTTTCATTCTCCCGGCGCAAATAAGAACGGCATTAGATTTATCCGGCTGCTGGTGTGGAAGGGAAAAGGAGGCTGCAGATGCCGAGGGAGGAGAAAAAGAGAGAGAGAGAGGGAGAGAGAGAGAGAGAGAAGCTTTTCACGCATCCTCCTATCGCGACGGCAGAAAACGCGCGAGTGAAAAACGATAAACGACACGTCACAACACGTCGCGCGATATCAATTCGATCATCCCACGTTGCACGCGCGGAGATGCATGCGAAAATACATTTCTCGAGAATGTATTATCGGTCTTGGGTGTACGTGTATGAAAAGTGGAGACGCCGAGCGTTCCTTCCCCGTTTTCACAAGCGCCTAACGTGAAATCGTCGTAGCGAACGGACAAAGAAGAAGAAAAAAGAAAAAAAAAGATGTCGGCTCGATGTCCATCGATAAAATATGATCGCTTTGGGAACATCTTCCGGCTGTGAAACTTCCAAAGGATTTTACGGTCGAATTGACAAGCGACGATCGACGTTTTCGATTTTTAGTCACTCGCGTTGCTTAAATTCATTAATTACGCGGCTGTTGCGTTAAATCGTAAAAAAACAGGATTCTTTTATGTTGATATGTAAAAAGTATAAGTGGTTTATCATCGAGTATTTTATTAATTTTATTAACAACCATAGTAAACGTCATTTCCTCTTCGTACGTCGACTCATCATCCTTTGTTGCAGAGCGTCAGGAAAATTTTCATTATGAAGTTATCCGAAAAGTCACCGTGTACGCCTCGGTCGGCGGCAATCCCTTTCGCTCGTCACGTAGGGAACGTGTCTTGACGACACGATGTATGTACAGTCACCATCCATGGTGCCTAATGGAAAATTTCCTCTTTC
>JAIFRP010000010.1:343452-361406 GCA_032403825.1 Odynerus spinipes | reverse complement strand
TTTTTTACCCAAGATGTTCGTACGAACTTAATACCACGTCCATCGTATCGGCTTAACGTTTCTCGCGTACCAACCAGCGAATCCTCCTTATTTCTCGATTTCGTCTTTAACAAACGACGTAGGCAGCTTATTTCGCAGCACGACTTCGTAATCCTTCAGATTTTACCACGGCAAGAGGTGCAGGGACGTTCTCTCTCTTTTGTCCCACTCGTTCGTGTGCTCGCGCGCGCGCGCGCGCATCAGTCAAGGTGGATGCGGAGAACGCGAGAGAAACGAAAAATCGATCTCGAGTAGGATAATACGGCGCGCGAAGTGCTTCATTTTTCATTTCGCTTTGATAATGGGAAACTTTGACTCTATCTTTCTTTTTTTTTAGATAACAATGGAATGGTTATAAATTAATGAAATAATTTTTAATAAATAATGAATAAAATTAAACTAATCCGACATAGAATCCTTGTTGCTCGTTACTAGATACAGGTAGAAGTCTGAAGGCAGTGTGAGAGAGTACGAAAGAGTGAGAGAGAGAAAGAGAGAGAGAGAGAGAGAGAGAGAGAATGCAGAATCTCAGAGGCCACTAAGTAGCATTTAATTGTACGCTCCATTCGAGTTGGTTAGCGCAGTCGCGTTATAGCGTAAAGCACGGAAATCCTTTCCGCGAACCCCTCCTAACCCCCGTTCCATTCTTCGACGCCTATGCGTACTTTCCAACGCGCTTAATCGTCGGCAAGAGTTTAATTATAATTATCGGACGGCGAGAAATACGATATTAGTTCGCGATGCGCTTATCGCATCGCAACGCCTCGCGTAAACATTCTCGACTAATCCTAGCAAAACCGGCTCTCGCCCTCTCTCTCTCTCTCTCTCTCTCTCTCTTCATTTAGCTGTGGTATAAAACGAAGATAGTTCGGTACTTAAAAGAGGATCGTTATCGAAAATAATCCAGTTTTCGAAAGTGCGTAAGGATCGAGTCCAAGTTTCTCCCATATCGATACTTTTTTGTGCAGTAGCAGTTCGATCAAACGGACGAACAAATGAATGTACGCGTGTGATCTGCCTTTGAAATTTCGAAATGCAAGCGTAAAAATAAAAAGAGAGAGAGAGAGAGTGGGTGTGGGAGAGGCATGTTTCATTTCAACGCACAACTCTTGTTTCCTACCCTCTTTATCTATCTACCTACATAGGTATCTCTCTCTCTCTCTCTCTCTCTCTCTCTCTCTCTCTCTGTTTCTCTTTCTTACTCACTCGTTTGATAATCGAGAACGCTTTGCTGTATGAAACCCGAGCTATCCTCGGTTCTCTTTATCGTAAAAGCTTAAGAACGGCTTCCCGTCATAACCGTTCCATTTCGTGGGCGATATGAGGGAAGGAAAATAAAGTGACTTTAAATCTAACGAAGGGAGGAAGAGGTAAATCAACGAGATACATGCTCGCACGCTCCTTTGTGTCTCCTGTCTCGTCTCTATCCCTCTCTTTCTCTCTCTAACACCCTCTTCCCTTCTCCCCCTCTTTCTTTTGACTTTCTTATTCTGCGTTTGGGTCGCGTCTCCGCCAAGGGCGAATCTTCAGATTCCCCGCGACTCTGCTATTTTTATCTGCGAACGTAAAGTCACCAAAGTGCACCTTTTACCTCGCTTAAGAACTTTCATCTCCCGAGTATATCTTCTAACGGTGTTCTTTGATATCGTGACTTGATTTAGCGTTTTGTCGAACGACGCCGCGCGAGAGCGGGCACGGTCTCTTCGACGAAACAGAAAAGCGAGCGGGGGAAAAAAATCGTTGTACCGAGCGCGAAACATAATTGTCCAAGCCGCTGGTTTTTACGCGGATTGACAGCGAAGAGAGAGCTTTGTCCGCGAGCGTTTGTAACTAGAGAGAGCGAGGGACAGAGAAAGAGAGGGGAAAAGGGAGCAGAGAAGAAAAAAATTGGAAAACCATGTTTTCGGCGTCCCTTTTTCCAGAGCACACTCCGTTTTTTTCGACTATTTCGTTTTTTGTTAACGGTCCGACCGAAATGGTTTTAATAAAATCAAAGATACGAGAACGCTCGAGAGCGATAGCGTTTTGCGAATTCTTCGGCTGGCCCGTTTACGCTCTCGAAATTTTGCTAGTATCGTTTAAAGCCTTTGAAGTACTACCTCAAATGGCGGTTTACCTTGCCTCGGTCATGATTTGAACTATCGACGTTGCCCAAATAAATTAGCACCCTCGAGCGATAACGATACAACGAGTTTTTCGAGCGTAAATGGATAGCTGCCGTGGGACTTGGATAATTAGGACGATTTCGTAATTACGATTGAAACGCGTTAATTGGCACACCGAAGTATACGTAGCCTCTACGTAATATGCACGCGGATCAAAAATATCGTGAGATATTTGGGATATCGTTACGCGCGGATACGGACGGGTATAATAACTTTCCAACGAGACACGCTCGTTAAAATAAATATCGTAATGTAATGATTTTTAATAGGCTCTGTCCGAATAAAAATTCGATCGATCGGGAGCTTGATTTTTGTGCTCCTCGAAGGCGCGAGTAAGCGATGCTAATAAGCTTTACTCGATGAGAAACGGCCGTCGATCAGTGTCCGTCGAAATAATTCAAACGTTGAGCTCGCGTCTCCGTCTATGTCTCTCTTTCTCTTTCTAGCTACGCCCGTTCGGCTATTATCGATTTTAGGAACGTTTCGACGTGAAATCTCGACGTCGTTGGGAGACCTCGCGCTAACCACCAGTCGCCACCCGTCGAGCTGACGTATTATCGATTATGTGCCTCGAACTATGAATAATCGTGGTGAACTTGTATGCCGTGGGCTGAAACTTTTGACGGAAGGCGAGGTGGTTAACCGCGGACAGATACGGAAGCAGCCGAGGAATCGAATCGTCTACTATCGTTATTAAGAAGTTGATTGGAAGAACCTTCGCCCATCGTGCATAAATATGCAAATCATCGAATGGGAGGAAATTCCATTACGCGCGGGATCGATCCGATCGACAAATTTTATAATGAACCCGAGCGCGGGGCCGGTTTCTGATTATAATAAGGATTGATCGTTCTGACGGTGCAATTTCAAATATATACATAATTCAATGCGGTCCTTTGCATACGGATGGTTCATAACTTCGGACATTCTCGCGAAATGAACACCGCCGCGACTCGCTCGACGTCCCGCTTGAAAATCACGACGCGTTTCAAGATCTTAACGCGGTTGATCTCGACTTTGTGCCACTGCGGTTCACGTCGAGACTTAATTATTTCCACGTTTCGTACACGTGGCAGAGAATTGTCCCGTTCGCCAGAATCGACCGAAGCCCGAATGCTTTATCGCATAAAAAAGGAATCACCGTATCGCCCATTACGTGATCCCCATTCGACAACGGCCTTTACCGCCTATTGAAAGGCTGTATGGGTTGCGCGTGGACGGTTCGCGTATCGAAAATTTTCCGCGACAATATTTACAGATACATTACCATTTTGTACCACGATATTCCGACGTGGATGGATATTATCATTCCCGTATTATTCGTATCCCGAATTTTACTCTCTTCGTGTCTTTCTCGTTTTTCCCGTCGCTTTAAAAATAATCCCCAGCGGTTGGTTCTTCAAAAGACCGTAGGATTTCTGCTTTGTCCTGACGAACTCGTCGATCATTCCGTTTCTCGTTCCGCTCGAGGAACGTGATATTTGAAAAAAGTGAATGGGGCGATTAGTCTTCTTTTATCAAAGACCGCGGTTTGGTAAGCTCGAGTCGCGCGAGAATCATCGATACATGGATCTCGCGCATGAGAGCGCGATCGATCGATCCTACCGAAAAATATACGAGTCATGTCATTTGGTACGTTACCACGCGAAAGGAACAAACACCGACGGGAAGTATTGATTTTCACGAAAATTTATATACGTCGAGCTGAAAGAGAGAAAGCAACGAAAGAGAGAGAGAGAGAGAGAGAGAGAGAGAGAGAGAGAGAACTGTTTGTGACCAGCGTGAAATCGACGGGTGCGCGCGGTTTCGCGTCGTAATTTAATGCGGACAACGACAATTACGTTATAGACTTCGCCGGAGCATGTGACTTACATTTAAATTCACTTATACGTAACGTAGACCGTTACCAAGAATAATAACTCTGTTTAAATGTCTTCGCGTGTTTCACATCGACACCCGGGATTTAATTAATAAATTTTCAAACACCCAACGTGCGATTCAAATTTCATAGGTACATATCGAAGAAAATCTTATATCGATAAGATACGTTAACGATAAAGTTCATATATTAGTTTATACAGGAAGTAATATACTCCTCCTGTTATTTTGTATAGCAAATGTCAGTTTGCTTATCAGCATGCAAAGTGTTCGAAGAAAAGCAAGAAGCAAACAGTTCTTAATTTACGTCAGCGCGAGCACGACTTTGAAAGATCGGTGAAAGTTAGGAAAACATTAGTATTCCTCCGACTCGACGATATCCAAGATGACATTCGCCCGGCATAACATTACTTAGTTCGTTGTTAGTCACGTAACGCGACTCGTCGGGAGCGGAGGTGGCGTCGTGTCGTTTTTCGTTCGTTCCAAAGAAGAAAAGCCGTCACGGATTGTTTGGAATCTGAACACCAACGGAGACATCGGTTCTTCGCGCGACTCTTCTCTCCGATGCTCGACAAAAGGTGAGGAATTCCTTGGTATCGCTTAGCTACCTAGAACCTTAGCCACCCCTTTCATCCTTTCTCGTCCCTTTTCTCTCTTTCTCTCTCTCTCTCTCTCTTTTTGCCAAGGAAAAGGGAATTTAGAGTTGTAAAGAATGTCTCGTTCGTAACAATCGTTGGAATACTTCCGCTATAAAGACGATACAACGTCGTGAAAGCGGTATTCGAGTTATTCCAATATTCAGGAATAGATGTATAACTTGCAATTCCCTCTCTCTCTTTTTTTGTGTCTCTATCTCTCGTTCTCTCTGACTTCGGATTTCTCTTCTTCCGGTCCGAATATAGAAACACGTTCCTTCGTCCCATCATCGAAACGATCTTTCGTTTCCTACTTACTTCAGTCCTCTCCGATCTTTTGTCTAGCTCGTCTCGCCATCCATATCTCTCCGTTCTCCTTTGCGAGACGCTTTCCTGCCTTCTGTCTTTTGGTAAAAGTCTCCCAGGGCGTTTCCATTGTAGCCAGCTCTCTGATACGAAAGAGAGAGAGAGAGAGAGAGAGAGAGGACGAGCGCTTCCGTACGCTCCGTCGGGATTCATATACGTACGTCTAAGTAGTCGGATGATATTTTCTACCTACGGCACTTCCATACTCCCTTTTTCTTGTCCTCCTCACTTCCACTTTCTTTATTTTCTTCCTCTGTACCTCTTTTCTCTTGCTCTCTTTCTCTCTCTCTCTCTCTGTATCTACTTTACTATTTTCGCATTATTTTTCCACTCTAACTGACTTTTTTTTATTCTTTATGTTGTTCTTCTTCAACGACCGAAGTACCTCAACTTTTACGTACCTTCAACAGACGTCTATTGATTGAGTGATAAATCAATGCGACTGAGAACATCATTTTTCAAAGATATATTTTCGAGAAACCTTCTGAACGGAGCAAACCTTCATCCCAGCTGTTATGTTCTTCAAAAGCCAATATACATCTATTCGCTGAACACTCCAAGTGAGTATTTCCACTTCCAATCCACTTCTCATCCTCTTATTTTTTCCCTACGATTACTATACCTCGGTAATGTCGTCCAATAAAGTGAACTGCAGTTTAGATCCCGTCGGTTATACCGCCGCGCGATGATAGACACCATTATGGATCTCCTTTAAATCGGCTTTCAATCGATATCGGTTATAGATACTTCCTGTATCGTATTATCCCGCATTTCCTTTTTTTTAAATTAACATTCTTTTCCTTCCAAGCTCCGTTAGATTCACTTTTAACTAAAGCGAAGGAGCGAGCTATTCCTTGCATACATACTACATCTATATGCATCGATGAACGGCCGAAGAACGCGCACGAAGGCCATTACGTGAGAGAATTTTCGGTGGTGGCGCGACAGTACCGCGGCTAAAGCTCACCCCCGTGCGCGGAATAATTTAAAAGCTCATTAGCTCTGCCATTTCTTAAGTTCGGGGGATAAAGTTGGCCCGAGGGTCGTTAGAGCTAAGGTCGCACTCTCTTTTCTTTCTTACCTACCTAGCAAGCTACTTCCCTCTCTCTCTCCCTCTCTCTCTCTCTCTCTCTCTCTCTCTCTTACCTAGTCTTCTACTCTCTGTCTCGCTCTTTCTCTCTCGGTCCATCGTTTGGAAGGAAGGAAGGGTTTCTTCCTTCAGCGTTGGTGGTCGTGTCGGCGCTGATGGCAATGGGAGTGGCTCCCACACACCGAAAGCACCTCTCTTGCGTTTCGTGGGACTCCGGTATATAGTCTTCCTAGCCCTCCACCACATTGGTTTGTCGAACCATTAATCGGAACAGCTTTATACCCGGAGATTTATATTGGATTAGCTTGCGGAACTGCCGGTGGTTTAGTTTGAAGGCTCTGACCCTACGGTTAACTACCTTGCATCCCTCCCACCTAATGAACGACGCCGATCCTACGACGATGCTCACCCGGTAAGATCTTCTTGCGTCTACTTTTTCTTTTTATTACGGAATAACAAGACTTTTTCCTCTTTCTTTTTCTTCCTTCCAGCTCGGCGGGGCTAAACATGAGAGTTAAGCACTTCGGGAAGTCCGAATTGTTCAGGAAATCCCCCAAAACGAGGTTCTATGTATCTAGTGGGTTTGAGTAATTCTTAAGTGAGTAATTCGAATATTTTTTTAGGAAACGACTTAGTATTTCGGTACTCCACTTATTAACCGCCCCTTATTTATTCGTCTCACCGTAGGTTGATCACCTAAAATATTGTTCTTAATTTTGTTGTACTTTTGGCTCGGTTCGATTGATCCGCTCTCTTGTCGTAGCTTTTGTGCGATTTACTTAAAGTGGGACGTGCCGCGCAGCTGGTGCCTTCTATTGTTTTCTCGCGTCTCGTAGGATTGACTCAATTCCAAGGACCAAGTGGAGAACCCCTATCGATCCGGACGTCTATTTTTGAGCTTCCGCGTTATCTCTTTTTCTAAGGCCAAAGATCGCGTGCGTTTATTGTGCTTACTCTGGGAGAACCGTTTAATCGATCGCTAATTACGACACTAAATCATCGAACCCCTTCTCGGCGAGCGGAAATTTGTATTTTACCGGCCGTATCTGACTTGTCCATAAAGTTCGCTGTGATAGCCGGTTCTTATTCACGCCCATTTTACTGGGATGCCGTATTAGAGTTTCCATATTCATTGCCACCGTCAGTTTGATGGTATAGTTAAGCTAACCCGTTTACGCTTAACATTGTTTCTGTATTAGAATTTATCATTTTCGTAAATTCAATCAACGAGTAACATTTCTTTCGCATTATCGAACGATATCGATCGAAACGTGACTTACGAAATACTTGCATATTTCCCGATGCATCGTTAATTAATACAACGATAAAAGGAACGGAGTTTCATTGTCGATCAAAATGGTTCCGACCGTCGCTTCTTTATGCATCGCGTCTCTAATATCGGAAGGACTCGAGTTAAGTGCACTGGATAATAATTAATAAGCAGCAAGATAAAAGAACGCCTTCTTCGGACTGTGATCCAAGTTGATGCATTATTTTACATCGCAGTTCGGAGCAGGAAGATAAAATCTCTCGTCGACGATTCGATAAAACTTCTCTCGCGAATTATCTCCAAGCGTACCGGTGTGTCTGACTCGAGAGATCGGGTTTCCATCAACGATATAAAAAGAAACAATCAGATTCGTCTACGTGCTACGAACGAAATTTTATCTCGTTGTTGGCTTTCAAAAGCTATCGGGATTCCCTCGACACTGAAAGATAAGAAACGATCGTGCTTCGCGTATAGGATATTAAAGCCACGTGAGTCTAGCGGACATAACGTATTAACATTTCGCGTTGTATCTATAGTACCACCTTCGGTATCGCGCTTACCACTTATCGCGTAGCCCGATTCCTACTTTGAATAATGTTACGCGCTAGATACTCAGAATGCATATTCGACCAAGGTTAGATCTCATCTCGTCTTGAATTATGGAAGCCGGGGCACGTAGCAGCGTGCGACTTTACGACGGATTAATTAACCCTTAACCGACGACGAACGGCGCACTCCAATGAAAACGGTCTCTTTATTAAGAACTAGGGAATTATTTAAATACATGTCTCGTATAGTAGAATGCACATAGCGATCTGTGATATACTTGGATTTAACATCAATTTTGTAAACTCGACGGACATTTATTTAAACATCTCGGGATGACTAAAGCAGAGAAAATTTGATCGATAAGTTGTCTAACCAGATAATTATTCATAATAGCTGCGAATCTTCTTTTCTTTCAAGTATATTCGTTAATTAACTTATCACGCTGGCGAAGCAACGCAAAACTTTAACGATCATCCTCGCAAAGTTATTGGCAGCAACGTCGAACGTCGCGAATTCCACTTATCAAGGAGCACCATACACTGAGCGTTAATGACGTCAACGACGACGACGACGACGGCGACGACGACGACGACGGCGAGAAGAACGGTTTATTACGCCTCCGGTTTTCCAAGCACTCGACTCGGCTTGAAATTTTGTTGGCGGTAAGTACGCCGGCAAAAGTGCACGTATTTCTTCGCGCCTGGCATGCCAGTCGGCGCTTTTGCCACTTTGCAAGCACGACAAAACGAACCAGCGCCACCACGCGAGTACAGCGAGAGTAGGAAGAGAACGACAACGAAATACTCCGCGCCCTGACGTTTCCGGACGATTCAGAGTTTCCCCCGTTGTCATAAATACTCTAATTTCTCTAGCGTCCTCTCTTCCTCTCTTCCTCTTTACCCTCAACCTACCAAGTCCCCTCCCTCCATCCTCCCACGCTCTCCTCTCATCTCTTCTTCTTTTTCTCGAAAGAAGACCGATGTGCTGCCAGTCGACTACATAATTGGTTCCCTTTATGAAATCTCATACAATGAGCTTTAACGAGCGAGAGTACCATTTTTCTCGGAGATTCCTTATCAAGCCTTGACATAACTTTTCTCATGCTTCCCGCATGACGATCTCCCAGTTGGAAATGGATGAATGCATTTATATAATGTCATCGTGTCAATGGGTGGAATCATACCGTTCTGGGGGAAACTCGGAGGCATGCAATTAAGAAAGTTATGCAGCGTATTCGCCGGTTACCGTTGCAGCTCTAATAACCTAATTTTTCTTAGCAACGTAATTACTGGATAATTATTATTTTCACGTATTAACGCTGCACGGGCGTCTCGCCCGGATCGGCGAGCTTCTTCCGTAACAAAAGGGTGCTGGGCATCGAGAATGCGCTTGAGCACCGTAAAACAACAATAAACGCAAATAATTGCATTCTCCGTTCGGTGAACGTGAGCAGACGCTAAAGTTTATCGAAAGAATGGTCGAGCTCGGTAAGGGAGAGGAGATCAATGGAGGACGGTGAGAGAAGCGAAGGGAGGGGTAGATGGAGGACCGCATAGAACGCTTCGAACTATTCCGGCCATCGATCACGCGCCGTTCTCGGGACAGTCCATTGATTTCACGATGTTGATTATGCGGTGCCGGAGATGGCTTTAAATTTCACGCTTCGCTTGCCGAAGCTCGTGGGCTCGGAGATAAGGTTACCCCGTGCTTCGTAGGAAGGAAGGCGCCTTAAGCTAGTATTGAGTACATGAGGTTTAGCGGTTTCCCCGTCTCGCTCCTTCCCCACTCACTCAACCCTTCCCTCACCCTCCTATGTCTCTCTCTCTCTCTCTCTCTCTCTTTGTCTCTCTTTCTCGATGAGCAAGAAATTCCGCTTCCTCGCTCGTCCGTGAATATTAGCCCGACTATTTTGTCGCCGGTAGGACCCACGTTAATCGTTAACCCAGCACGATACACCACCCTCGTAGCAATATCATCGCGGTCAGCGATCGCGTCGCTAAACGTCGACGTTGGCAAAACTTTCCTATGTAACCCGAACGGTGCTATCGTAACGTGCTGCTTCTACTCCTCCTCTTTTTTTTCCTGCCCCGCGATAGCTCGAGAGCCAGAGGAATGCAGGAAAAATGAATAAAAGCAGACAGGGGCCCGCCGTTCCGCCGCTATTCGCGAGTTTATCCTCCGCGATTCCCAGGAGTGACATCGCAATCGATACGTACGCCAGCCAGCGTGGTTTTTTCGTCGACGAGCTCACCCACCCTCGCCTCTAGCCTCCCCACCCCCACCCCCGTACTACAATTCACCCCAGACTGACTCCGTACCATGAGCTTTTTGCTTTTTTCATTGTTACTCTTTCTCTTGCTTTTTGTATACTTGTCTTTGTTGAATGGACTTTACAGTGAACTAAAACACGAGAAGGTCGCAACCGACCCTAATTTTCACTCTTTGGATTGGAAATATATCTATGTGGGTTAATTGGAAGGACTGCTCATTGTCTCTCGAATGGTCAAGAAGAAATTAATACTTATGCGTCCAAAAAAATTACTAGGAAATTAAAACGGACTAGAAGTGTTAAGAAAACTTGATACCACTTTGATTGGATTTGTAATAGAAAAACCTCGGATGGAAGCAGGCTATAAAAGGCACGTCTAATCTTCTTCGGTATTATCGTTCAGACGCAACCCAGATGCAATCAGCACTCAACTCGCTTGCAATATCTTTTACAAGCACTGTCCAGATGTAAGGCAGCAAGGCGAACGAACCTTACCCGAACGTGAGCTGCACAAAATTTAGAACCAGCCCAGATGCCAATTTGGCAAAACTTATACGTGTACTTTATAAAGCAACTTCATTTAAGCAAACTATTTAGACTTAGTAACTTAGTAACAATTCACATGCAGCTCGACCACAAGATCTTTTAGTTTAACTATTCAGACATTACCCCCAACAAGTGCACTATTACTCAAACGTTATTCAAACGAAACTCGGATAAAACACGAAGGGGAACAAACATTGAACGAATGGAGGAAGTCGTGCGAAAGAAATTACGTGATAATACTTACACACATAACCGACACAACAGATGACCAGAAACGAATCTACATAAGTGAGCATTCAAAGTTCTAAACGTCGTTTTAACAATATAACCACAGACAATACCTTTCATCATTCTAAATAGACGCAAGCCAAACGTTACTAGGAGAAAGAGAGAGCAAGTAAGAGAGGGAAGAGTGAGAGAGAGAGAGAGCGTCCATCGTTCGTGAATTATTCCGACGTCGCATAAGATTATAAGCTCCGCTCAGTCGTAGTAGGACTACGGTCGACGTAATATTCGAAGCTTTTGTCCGCAAGACTCATGATGGAAAGCGGAGAGAAGGAGAAGCTATTTTGCATTATTACGAACAGTTATCTCACCGCGATACTCCGAAGAAGGAGCTAGTCACCGTGCAGAGCAAACGTCTGTTATGGATGGTAACCAACTGACAGCAGTCTCTTCAATTTGCGATCTCTCCTCCCACTTTCCTTTCCATCTCATCCCAGTGACCGTCTTTGAGATTCAACGGAAGAACTCGGTGTAGAAAGATTGCAGCGAGACTGGGAAGAATCAAAAGAAGGGCAGATGCGGTACTTGAATTTTCGCTCTCGTGGACACATCTCACGCGGAAAGTTTTGATTTAACAGGCAAGCCAGTACCGGTTCTCGTTCCTTTCACGAAATTCGACGGAAGTAACTCAATTTTCGAAACGGTTTTACCATACCAGGCTAGATACCGAGGACGATAGATCGTTTCTCGAGAAACAATAATCTCCTACCGCTTTCCATTTCATACTCTTTCTTCTTCGATTCCTCTTTCTCCCCGTCTTTCTCTCCACATCTCTTTCGTCCGCAAACTCGTTCAATCCCTCACTGCTTCCACCCAGACTGCGGGGTACTTCAAGTCCCGCTACGAAATCGACCGTCGCCGTCCCTCTTCTCTAACACGAAATGAACCTGTTACGTGAGACCACATTCGTAGCTACTGTAGCGGATTCTTGTTATACTCACCACCCAAAGAGAAAGAGAGAGACAGAGATGGAGAGAGAGAGAGAGAGGAATTTAGCGGTCTGCCGATTATCGAATGAACTTTACCGATGATCCTAGACCTTAGTTCCTGGAATCGACGTATCGGGATAGTCCCTGGATTCGTTCGAATGAGCGAACGCGATCGTGAAGAAGGTAAAACCAGTAGGGGGAACGAAGAAATATCCTGCTCCAATTCGACCCCGTAACGTTCTCCATCGAGTCGAATTTGACTAACTAGGAAAGAGTCCGGAGAGTTCGCGAGCGCGCAAAATAAACCGTAGGATCTCCAGACAGTTTAATTAAATCTTCGCCTCGACGCAAGTCGCCGTTTCGTGTGGAATGCACGAAAATCTAATTAGCGTCGCGAACCGAAATACCGTGGAAACGGATATACAAACGTTATGCTCGCTGCGAGCGTATTTGTCGGCAGCGCGCTAGGTGGAAGGTCATTTCTATACAGTTTAGTTATAACTCGCGAGTAAAAGCTAAGGGAGTAGCGGGTGGTCTGGAGAATACTACGGGGCGATATACCGGAAGAGAGTACGCGTACGAGTGCAACAGCGAGAGAGAGAGAGAGAGAGAGAGAGAGAGAGAGTGTAGTGAGAAAGTAGGATGCTTCCTCTTCCCTCATACTTCGGTTAGCTCGTATTATAAGCTAGAAATTTAGCGCTACCTGGGGATCAACCACTCTCGAGAAACGGACCACTTCCTAGCAACGGCCCTAATAACGGCATTAGATACATCTCGAGCTCCTAATCTGGGGGGTAGGGTGCTTCTAGAAACTCGCATAATTCTTGTCTGACGCCTCGCTCCCGTTTACCATTTTCAAACTTGAACAATGAAGGGCAAAAGAGAGATAACACGAGAGGTAGGTATTCGAAAATCACTGCCATGTTACGCTGTTATTCGGCTTTTATAAGAGTATTAAACTGGGATAATCTTCAAAGTATTCGTTACTTTTAGTATAGCTGCATACGTTTAGTATATTTTTAGTAAATGTGTGTTGGTATCTCAAGCGAATCTTCGTGTCTGGTAATTTCGTATTTTTGAAATTTAAATGTTCATTTAAATAAGAGGAAAGTGTTGTTGGAGGGTGAATGTTTTGGAAAAAATATTAATGCACTATAGTTAACAAATAGGTAATATAATTTATTTTTCGAATAATGCATACAATGATTTAATTACAATTAGTTAGCCTAATAATATATTTCACGCAAACAGTATTAGTATTATCAATTAACAAAGTTTTATCCTCGCAAAAGTTTTCATCGTATTTTTCTTCTCTCATTTTTGTTTGGTGAAACAGGCAGAACTCGAAGCAATTAAGAAGAAAATGGCGAAAAGAAATTATACGTCTTCTCCTTCCTCTTCTCTCTGCCGCTTCACGATTTTCGATCTTCAACGAACGGTCTCCTCCCTTAAGAGAAGAAGCTTTGACATCGACGTCGTTCAGAATCAAGGCTCTCGCTTAAAGCAAGAACACAACTTCGGCGTCTCGGGCAATAATGAAAGTTCCGACTCGTGGTAATAACTTTATCGACGGATCGGATAGGATAGCTAGCGATTTTTCTCAATTTCTTCCTTTATATCCCGGAGGTACGTCTATCCTCTTTTTCCTCGCTGCTATCCTGGGAGTTTAGGTATTTATAGCGAGGCTATAGGAAGACATAAGTTTATCGGGCAAGGACCGTGGAAAAGAGAGTGGATGGATGGAAATGGTAAGAGAAAGGGTTTCGTGAATCGTCTGTAGAAAGAAGAGAGAAAGACAGACGGACGATCTCTTGGATATATGCGAGTATAACCAACGGCTCTTGTTTTGACGTCACTTTGGGAAAATCGCATGGGACTTTACCGCGTCGATTTTCGAACTTCTCGATACGAATTCGACGCTTTCGTAGTCTCGTCTTATTTTTGTCTATTCTTCTTCTTTATTTCCGTCCTCTTCTTCTTCTTCTTCTTCTACTTCTTCTACTTCTTCTTTTAGTTTTCTCTTCTGTCTCTCTTTCTCACGCTCTCTTTCATTCTCTTTGCTTCAGGCGTTGCGGACGCAAACTATGTACGTATCACGATTGGTTCCTTCGAATATAGCATCGTTCTATCCGAGAACCTTGAAAAATGACGTTAACCGATTCCTTGATATTGCCTTTAGGGAACGAACGCTTTTATCTGCTTTTTCTTTTGACTGATTTATACGTCTTGCGCAGCGAATTGCATCGATCACGAGAAGTACGTTCTTCTCGTTTCTTCGTTTCATGAATCTATAACCTAAGATATTGAGTAACCGAGTTAAATTCAAGTAGATGGAACGATTCTAACACACATGGCAAATGAAATTCCTCGTTTCCGGAAAAATTCAGGAAATAAATCAACCGACGCGAATTTCGAATAAAAATGATAAAATGTTAGTAACCTAATTTTTTCCAGAATCTCGTTAATGATTTTGCGAACCGGTATTTTATCCGATCGAAAACTGGCACAGGGGTTGGCGTTATTAGTGTTTAAGTACGACAGGAATTCACTGACGTTATTATATAATAATCGATGAGAGGATTATTTTTTTTTCCTTAGTTTTTACGAAGAGACGAGAAAGCAAGAGCATGGAAATTCGAAGAAGCTATCGCTTATTACCTCGGGTGGGTGGAGACTCTGCAATCGGTGTCCTCTCTCTCCCTCTCGCTCTCTCTCTCTCTCTGTGTCTTGGTTGGACGGTGTAATAACTTATCAGATCAATTACAGTTATTACTTTATTCCGGCTCGACGCTTCGGAACTTTATGCCGCGCTGACTTGGCTCGTTATTCTTGCAATTTTGCGGCACGAGCGAAAAGCGTCGGTGCGTAGAGCAGAGACTCGCCTCGGCTGAGATTGGGAAAAAAGAGTAGAGAAGCAAAAGTAGAAGCTAGAAGTAAGGAAATAGATAGATATTTACGGAAGTGTGTTCATGGGATTGAAGGAAAAACAAGTAAGTAGGTCATAAATAAATTAAATGTTAAACTTTTCAGGAATATAATTTTTATCTTTTTTGCCACCCTCAAGAAAGAGATCAAATTTGTTTATGAGATTTGTTGATTAAAGGTTTTCGAGTACGCGAAGCTTCTCAGAAAATTGGTTTTGTAATTATGAAAACGAAGGGGGAGGGAGTAAGAGCGAGTTAGTGGAAAAGACGACACTCGAATGAAACGGCTATTCATGGAAGGACTCGATGAGTCCTTTTATAACGTTGCCGAAGGTAAGTACTTGGCAAACGGTCCACTCCTTGATCCCCCTAGGATCATTCGTACTGGCCGAGTGCGTCGACGCGGCTATAGACTTCACCACTTTCTGCCGCCCCCGCTCTTTACTATTATTTCTTCGATGAAAGGAAACCCAGCGTGTCGTCGTGATCCTAAAATCATATGGATTATACTAGGATCTTAATTATCTCACCGGCAAAAATATTATACATAGCGATATAGTCTTTATCGACGAGTTCTTCAACAAGATCTTTCACTGACTCATCGATTTCTAGTATTGCGTTAATTTTAATTAAATATTTTCTTTAACGTATCATTTTCACGTAACAATTTTAGAATCGTCGCCTGATTACTTTGGCTACACTATGGCCAACATTTATTTTAATTTATATTCGGAACAACGAGCTATGTTATTTTTACTATCAATATTACTAGAAATTTTCGTGTTACCCAATGCGTATATTCATATATCTGGAGGCTGCGACGGATATGCCTGAGAAATTCAGTGAAAGCATTTGGATCAACGTTTCCTATATTCGAAATGTTTCTCGAGGCAGCTTTCATTTAAACTCGAAGCTACACAGTGGATCAACAGAGTCGGTATACACGTTAATTGCAAAGTTTCTAATTAGCTTTGAGCCGTCAAAATCCACGCGACCGTGTACTGAATTTCGAAGGCAATCTCTCGAAGAATGCAACAACGAATAGGTACCTACACGTTTTGTTCGTACGAGCGCAACACCTTCCGGAAACCCAATTGATTTTCCTCTCATCAGGCTCCTAATTAATCAGCCTGATAATCAGTGCTTCGTAATTATATTACGTCGATAGGAGATTCTGATTACGCGCCACATACTTTTTCTCTCTCTCTCCCACCCTCGCGTTTCACTTTTACACGTTGTAAAAATAGAAAAAACTACGCGTACAACACTATTCCCGTGGATCTTCGCGTTCGCGTTACTCCCTGACGTATGACCGACACCTTGGAAAATCTTCTTCTCGATAAAACGTGCCGGTGTAGTTTATTAACGCGGGCAGACGCGCACACGAGCGTAGGACGAGAGAATATATTCGTTTATCACGAAGCACGGTTTAGCGCGGGCTTCCATTCTAAGATCGTTTAATTTGCCAGCTAAAGCATTTAATTCGACGCTAAGCCGTGGTTAAACGTGACTCGGGCAAGGAGATATCCCCCACGTAATCGGAGTCAAATCCATAGGCGGTAGATTGTTATTGGGTCGGAGAGGTGTTGAAGCAAACGTTACACAGGGTCTGGCGTATAAAAAGTGTGCGAGGCAAAATGGCTCTGGGTTCGTTCGGGATGAGGTTAATCTGGAAGATGTCTGGCACGATTCCCGGAATACAGGTTTATTACGTCGTAAGATAGTGATACGGTTTGCGTGACTAGAAGCTAAGCACGCCGTTATACACTTCCACGAAACGAGTTTTTCGAGGATCGCCACTCGAAAAATTTTACGCTTTTGTGCAGTTGATATCGAGTTAGGATCCGATTTTATTTTCGAGAAATAGGGACTAAAGAACTTATCGATCGATCTTGTCCCTTAAATTTCTTTTATAATGTGCACAAGATTTGCTCCCGCTCGCGCATGACTCGGAAATTCGTGTCGGCACGAAATGAAGACGATCAACGCGTCTGACTCATTCATTGTCTCCCTTGCAGATTTCCGGATGCTGCAATTTCGTCTTAATATTATAATGACTTTTTCGGAACACGCAATGCGTGGGTATTGTAACCTATCATCTTTTATATTGGTTTTGTTAGTGTTAATGATTGCATCAAGAGGATGACTTCTTTTTTATTATACATATTTTTATTAAGAATTATGATACGAGTTTCGTCATATGCAAAATTAATTTCGGTACTTTTACGATTGTTAACTTCTCGATGATTTTCATTAACAGAATACACGAGAAAGATTGTTACAAATTTTTAGTACTCTCTACAACATATCACCGCATAAAAGTTAACCGAAGACATTTAATATACCCAGCAAAAAAAGCAGTTATAGCGAATGGTTTTAAATCACGTTCAATGGATCTCATTCCCAAGTCTCCCGAGAGAGAGAGAGAGAGAGAGAGAGAGAAAGAGAGAGAGTGGTTTGAAGAATGAACCATATGGCGCTTGGAAATCAACGCAATCTTCCTATGAAGAATCTTGGAACGGAACTCTCGTAGATGATTGCGGAAAGAACGACTTCATCGTACAAGCTAACATTTTTCTTTCATTCGCCGTCACAAATCACTGAAGCGTCCTTTCCCTTTCATCCGTAATCAAATACACATTATCCACTATTCGAGAATCGAACGACACGAATAAGTTCCTGGAAAAAGCCGAGCAAAAAGTGTACTACGTATAAAAAGCGTACGCTCGGTAGTCGCACGGACGTAACGCACACATAGCCACGAAACCTGTTTCGCGACTTCTTACGACGAGTAAAAAAAAACTGGCTCGAGTATCGCTTTCTTTCAATGCATGTGCCATATATGGCATCGCTGGCCTATATAAATTCCCGGAATCGAGGCGAGCGAGCTCGACACTTTGGGATAGGTCAGTAGCTCTTAAAGGAGAGCGATCGATCGATAGAACGAAATATTTTTCGATCGCGATATCGTAGACGCGCGGAATAAAATTTTTTCGTAAACAATTTCTT
>JAIFRP010000010.1:279168-302569 GCA_032403825.1 Odynerus spinipes | reverse complement strand
AGAGAGAGAGAGAGAAGCGAGAGACAGTAGAAAGGACCGGTGCTTTTTCTCGTAAAATCAGTGCTAACCACGAAAATGCATGTCCGTCCAAGCGAGGGCGTCGAGATAACTCCGGAAAGTGCTCGTCGACACGTACGGGAGAGAGGGAGGGAGAGAGAGAGAACCTCGACGTTTCTTCCGAAAAAAGGCGCGAGATAAAGGGACGGCGAAGGGAGGGACGGACGTCGGCGTAAAAAATAAGGGTGACGTGGTAGGCGATAAGAAAAAAGAATCGATTTAAAGAGGTTTGTAACGCCGTGAGGAGGACTCGCTAGGAAAGAGAGTGAGAGAGAAAGAAAGAGAAAGATATATGTGTACACTTACGCGTGTACGTATACGTTGGAGAGAAACGGAATGAAATTTGCATCGCAAAATTCTTCCGTTTACATCTCCTTCTGTCCCTTCTCTCTTTTTCTCACGTCTATTCCGTTTTTGTCGCTCTCTATCTCTCTCTCTCTCTCTCTCCTCCTCACGCGTTCTCTTTCTTTGTTCATGCAGGGTAATGACGGTAATCTGGCGTGTGCGATGAAGAAAAGGAAGAGAAGAGGCCGTCGTTCATCGAACGGGACTCCGCTTTCAACTCTCTCTTTCTTCCCTTTGTGTCTCGTAGGCTTGTTTGTTCTGCACGGGTTATCGAGTGCATACAAAAGCATCGGCGAAGTCGCGTTTCGTCTAGCTTTCCCATAGTAAAATCCCTATTCCCTTTTCCCTACCATCGACTCTACTACCTTCGGTACGCTCGATTCAGATAACGGACCACGTCGATTTTTTCATAACACGATAGCTCTTTCAACATTGGCAGGGAGTAAAGAGTATAGTCTTTATATGGATGAATAAAGAATAGAGTAAATTACTTTTCGACGTATGATATTAAAAGCTCCTTTCGAGAGCATGTACTATTCTACGTACATCGTTACCGAGGGGTTTATAAATATTGCAAAACAATTTAATTACGTTCCCTGGCCAAAAGAGTGCGAGAAAATTTAATATCCGAATATCGAAGCTCTCGTTTTATCAGGCAAGATTACAGAGGCGCCTTGTGCGATCCCCAATGCGAAAAAAAATTTTTCCTGATAACTTTTCACGGAAATGGAATTTTTTAATCTTATTTAAAAACGTGCGTAACATTGTTTTGCTCTAACTAAAAATTAACCGCACCGAACCGAACAATAATCGTCCTAATCTCCTCGAAATTATAAATTCTCCCGATACCTAAAATATATTATCTTTATTACTTCTATCTAGACAAAATGATCTTCCACGATTTCTCCGACATCGTCGATCATACCACAGGAACGATCATATTTCACCGCGAGAGGTATTTTCTTCGCAGATACGTGTCATTACGTTTAATATATCTAGACCGTTGTCTCTCGATGATCATTCCTAGTCCTACTTGATACACGCTGCTACCGTCCTAGTTCTCAAAGTACAGAAGCCTCCTCCTCCTCCTCCTCCTCTTCCTCTTCCTCCCCTGTACCATCCCTCCACGAATGGTTGTATGACACTCGCGCCTTTCTACCTACGTAGTTACGTACGTTCGAGGAAACTTTCAATGTGGGCCGACGCGGTCGGAATATCTTGCAGTTTCCAAGCTAAGTCCGGACTCTCACGAGATGGGTGCGAGGGATGGCTTCCTCGGAAGGTGTGTAGAAACGACGACGCTACGACGTTGGGAGAGGACGATGATGGTGCACGTGTCTATGTTCAGTTTATGTATGTACGCGTGAGTGTCCCTGTGTGTTTGTTTGGGTAAGTGTGAGGCGAGTATAAATGGGCCAGGAAAGGCGGATCTAACGGGCGTTACCACGACCTCGTATTCATCGAATAAAATAGTTCGAAACCCCTCCCTTCTCGCCCTTCCGCCGAGGTACTACGGACTGTACGTTAAATCGTACACACGTATCGTGGATCGTGATGAGGGAGGTGTCGAAAAAATATATGCCATTGATACGAGTACTCGGTGGTATTCAGATTGTACAAGCAGGTTGTTAATCATCGTTCTGAATTGAAAAACGTAGTATCATATTTGTAATACGTGGCGTATGGATTTTATGGTTGAAACTTTAACATAGCAGGTTAGGTTACCAAGTGAATTAAGGATGAAAGGAATTAAGGCCATCAAAAGTACTGTTCCTATTAAGGAAATAGCCAAAACTTGATATTGCTGTTATTATCATTGTTTATTGTCACTGTTCTTACTATTACATTTACAATACTGATATTGTATTAACATGATTTGTTTTGTACACAGGTTATCGGCGAACAATCAGCAGTTCGCGTTTAGCAGCAGTATGACAGGAACGTGCTCGATGGCCGAACCGGCTCAGGATCGGCAATAGTTAGTGATGAGGAACCTCTCGTTGGCGGTACGTCCAGGTCGATGGCCCAGGTCGTTGGTGACATGTCGGTTCTCGCTCTAGTTCCGGATCTAACTCCGCTTCGAGGACTCCTTATTGCCGTCTTTGTCCTGTCATCCTTACCGTGCAACCGATGCTTGGATCTAGGTAAGTCCCGTTATATTTAACACGCGATTCACTTCTCAATTTGGTTCACATTGTGATCGCGTCTAGTGCTTCTTCGTCTAGGAGCTTTCTACGAAGTGTGAGAGAACAGGGATGAAGTGTATCGATGGAATTTTTTGTAGATCAGATGGTTTAGAATTGATTATAATTAGATTTTGTCTCCAGTAGATTTAGAAAAGTCATTTTAGAATTCCAATTCAGACTTGAACAATTTTAAAAAGTAAATTTGAAATAGCGTACTTTGGAACAGGGAAAAATGTAATTTCATGTTAGCGTTATAGAAACAGAATTTGTATAAACGTGTTCGTAAATGTACAGATTTAGAAATAAGATTTAGAAAAGATTCAGAGGAACAAATCTGAAAAAGTTAGTGCGTAAATCGTTGATCGCGGCTGACCTCCGAGTTCTAGATCCGCGCTTTGTGCGTTGTCAGTGTATTTTCGAGCAGAATGAGAAAGAGGAAAACGAGCTTCGTGAGGAAATTTCACCACGTTTCGTACATACGTTTCTGGGCTATGGATGCTGCTGTACAACCGAGCGTTTTATCGCGTGAACTATACGTTCAGAATCGTCCTGGTCGTAACTCATGCGCCGTATAAACGAGCAAGTGAGAGAGTGAGAGAAAAAGATAGAGAGAGAGAAAGGGGTAGTAGGGCAATGGGGTGAGTTTGCAAGGGAAAACAAATGGAGAATATCCTCTCGTACATACGACAATAAGGTGGCTCCTCTCTCTCTCTCTCTCTCTCTCTCTCTCTCTCTCTCTCTCTATTTCTTTCTTTCTTTGTTTCCTCCTTTTTTCATTTTTTTCTCAAAAGCTTCGTATTATCGTTCTCTCATAAATGCGCGAGCTAAAGGAAAAGCTATTTTGCATTTTTTCACTCTCGTGTCAAAATCGCGACGTATACGTACAACGGAACAGCGAATCGGGGAAAACACATGCACGAGTGTGCACGCATACTCCTGGGATAAGTATACACCATGCATCGTCCCTGGGGTGCTTTTCGTTTCTAGGAAGGTACACTCGTATAGTGGAACACAATTCATTCCTTGGAATCTCGTTTGGTTTCTTTAAGCACGGGTTTACGTGAAAGGAGTCGATACGCTGACTTTAACATGCAAAGAACGTTTTTTGGGGGGGACTGTTACACGAAGTATATTCAAGCATGATCTATCCTAACATCGAAGTCATTATTTTACTAATTGTAAATTATTACAGGGGAGTTCTAGATTTGTCATTTTCTTCAATTCATATTGTTACACATTTTTTTTTCTTTTTGTAGATGTAATATAGCAAAATTTTAGCTGTAGTTGTTCGCTTTATTATTTGTCTTGAATATTTATATAATTTTCAATATTAAATCGCAGAAACTTATTTCTAAGAGCTGTAGAATCGATAATATAAAATCACACGACTCTTTCTCTCTTTCTCTCTCTTTCTCTCTTCTGTTTCATCAGATCAAAAAGCAAAGAACAAAAGCAAACCATATCCATTTCACGCTCGGCTTACAATTATACATAGTTATCCTTTTTCCAAGCTCGAAAAGCAAAGTGCGCTCTTCTCGGAAAGAGGACGCACGAGTCTCTCACGCATCTGCCAACTCAGAGAGCTATTGTACCCACGCAAATGAAATGTCAGCCGCACGATGAATTAACAATACTATCTAATAGCTGCTCAGACGCAGACGAACGGCCGAGTGTCATTGTGCTAAATCGTTCTCGCGTGCCGCTACCTATGAGGCCGAGGTCGTTCCACCTCGTTGCTTTCCCTCATTTTTATTTTCCTTCCTCCTTTTGCGTGGATTAATTAACGCGAGGCGGAAGAATCGATGACGTTCGATATTCGAGAGAGTTTGGAAGCTTAAATTGGGAATTAGAAGTTGCCTTTGATAGGATAAACGGGAAAGGTGCTTACGAAGGATGTTCGACTATTTAATAAGTATTAACATTATATAAATTTGCTCTTTTTACGGTCCACAAATTCAACCGTGATTAATTCCAAAACCGTTTCTTTAATATTGTATAAATTTATTCTTTTCATTTTCCAAGAATCTCTAACACGGTGATTAGTCGTAAAAATGTAGATTTCGTGTAGCTTTATAAAACATATACGGAAAATTGAATGTCTTTTCGATTAAAAAAATATATCTTTCCCGCGAGTCACATTTTGCCGACGGGTTTAAAGGTGAAATTAATTGCCAATGTCCGTTTTAATAATAGATACTTCCCCTTTCACGGAATGCTCGCGATAATACAAGATTATCAAAGAGAAAGAGAGGAGGATTCTCACGAATGTATTTCGCCGGACAAAGAATTGTCTTGACTCTCGAATGAACGAACGAATTGCACCGGATCGACGTCGTTCTCTTTCCCGATCAAAGCAGTTATATAACGCACCGCGGACGGGTAATTGATTCGTTCGAATAGATGATGGCGGACATCGTCAAAGTCCCCCGGGAATAAAAACTCGAGATGGAACCCATTTAGGCGATAATTATTGGCTATATAACCGTCTCCATTCTCGAATGTAAATTTAGGAGATGAAAAAGAGTATGATGAAAGGTAAAAGTCCCGTGTATGCGTGTAGGTAGGTATGCTTATAAATGTTTGAAAAAACCGCTCGCTTTTTAAGCTGCTTTCGTAGAAAAATGAGAAATTGAGAGAAGGTATTCGAATCGTGCATTTTCATCAGTGTTATAAAATTGAGCTCTAACTAAAAATAAGGAATCAGGGAATAGTCTCGTGGTAGATAATAAAATATGTGAGATGACCAAATGGTGAAATAATGATTCAGAAAAGCTGGAAACTAAATACGATACTCGTATGTATCTACTTCGCTAAAAATGAGCCATCGGCTTGACCCAAACCCGCTGATATCCCAAGAGAATGAAAGAGAGAGGGGGAAAGACAGAGGGAGAGTTTCGTGTGGCAGGTTTACTATTTTCCAAGGCACAACAATCCATCTAGGTATGACGCGAAAGCGTTCTAAAATATCATACCGGTCCACCGCCTATCGATCTCGTTCAACGACGTGGTGCGCACCTATACACACGACTTCCGTGTGATGGCAACATATCGATCGTGTCGCGATTCGTTCGGACCATTTGTTATGCACGCGACGTGTTAAAACGCGTTGCGTCTAGAACGTCGCGACACGTCAAAGTGACTTATTGCCTTGGGACATGAGACCGGCCGCGTGGCTTCGTAATGGTTATCAATCGGTCCCACGAACTGAACTTTCTTCATTTACGCACGATATCTAACGTTATTACGCAAAACGCGCTCTATTAGAGATCGTAGCCCGCTAAAAAAATGAAATTCACGGAGAGGAGTCGAAAAGAAATGACAAACGAGTACCGGTACTTGTAGGATACTAACGAAGTATTAAAATATAGATCATGCATATCGGTGATAGGAATATAATACTTTTGTAATTGTAATAATACTTTTTTGAGAAGCTTTCTTGTTAATATACAAAAAAAAATTGTCATTTCTGACTTACACAAAATATTCAGTTTATCTTACGTCAGCAAGCTGCGAATAAATTTAGTGAAAATAACGACTCATTTGTAAATACGTACCACCGCATAACATACGTGCTACAGAATAGTCGAGTTCCAGCACCGGGTGGTCTATTTGTACAGAAACTTTATCATTCGTTGGAGCTCATTCGAAAAGCTCGCATGCTACGGTAGCGAACTCAGTCACTCAAGGCACAATAGGGTACCAGAAACGATTTCTGATCTAGTTCTACCTAGCCGAACCCTTGCCATCGAAGTTACGGTAGTAACCGTAGTAGAACGTAATGGAAATATTCGAGGTCGAATGGATTGACCAGAATACACGTGGATACACATGCATCCAGGGCATAGCTAGTATGTCGTGGCGGTAGGTGAAACATAAAGCATCGTTACAAATGCTCTCAAAGTTATATTCCGATGGTGGTGGTAGAGTATGGGACGCGATATATCCTATAGGAGAGAACTAGAGAGAAAGGGGTAGAGAGAGAGAGAGAGCGAAAGCGAGAGAGAGCGAAAGCGAGAGAGAGCGAAAGCGAGAGAGAGAGGAGAAGTGTGCGAAGGTAACCCGGCAGGATGGGTCGCGCGAAGGGCCGTCCGGCTAATCCCACGTCCGCTGCATTCTGCAGTTTTGAAACTTTGCCACGTAACTGCAGAACCGTAGCTTAAGTGCAACGGCGTATCGCAACTTGCTGTTGCCCCACCCACTCCTTCTCCCTTATTCTCACTTCTCTCTCTCTCTCTCTCTCTCTCTCTCTCTCTCTTGCTCTCTTCTCTGTCTGTCTGTCTGTCTGCATTTCTCTCCTTGTCTCTCTTTCCAGCTATACATGGCTTCCCTCTAAACTCGACGATTTATCATGGACCCGCCTACCTGTGTGTTACCAACGTTTTCATCGTTACATCCTCGTACCGTCTCTCATACCATCCCCTCTTCCATGGAAACGTTAGTTCATTGCAGGAAGTAACGAAAAGACTAGGCGCGATGGCACTATCCGTTTCACACGTGATTACGTTCCTTGCGAAAATTTCGTTCGAGTTCGGTTACAATCTCGATACGGTTGCAACTACATTCTCAAACTTTTCTCGCGAATCGTAGATAAAATTAACTACTATGGGAAGTCTCTCGTTGCTCTGATAAACCGTTATTGTCGTGTAGAAGTTAACGACATTTCAGAGATTGACATTGATTTCTGCTTTAATGCAGACTCGAATTGTTTCAGGACAATGCACCAACGCTCTGGGCATGGAGAGCGGTGAAATCCCCAATGAAGACATCACTGCCAGTTCTATGTATGATCCTAGTCTTGGACCGAAGCATGCGAGGTAAGGGATAACAATGATATCGCGCATAATCCAATGTTTGGCGGACGCTGAGTACCGTGGTCATTTGGGTATCTCTATAGAAACGAATTCCATAGCCTCCCCCCCTCTCTCCCTCTCTCTCTCGGTCTCTAATACTACCCCAGTTCTTCTATCTCTTACATAAATACTAATAAACGCGTGTTTTCGGCCGTGGCATAATTGCTTCCATCGAAATTCCTATCGGTCCAGGAATACTTTCCATTCGATCCGAAAAATTCACGGTACGCGCGTACGCCATCGACCCTCTTTAGTTACCTTTCCCGGGCTTCGCCGAGCCCTCGTCGCGCTTCGCTTCAACCTTTAACTCCAATCTACCTCGTGATCAAATCCACTCCGCTTTGGTTTTTTCTTCTCCATCTCCGCCCACCTTCCTCTTTATCCCCGTTCATAAACCAAGCGTCACTGGAGAAAGGCAAAGCACGCGATTCGCGATTCATAAACCACAAAAACCGAGGCCTACCTACTGACATTGATCGGTCTAGACGAGACAATTTGTTGCGGTCTCGGCGCGATACGCTACGGTGGATACGACGTCGCCTTTAATAACCGAAAGCGAATTTTGCCCACGATGGGTCGCGTTAACGTCCGAAATCCAATTCATCCATCGCGAACGAATCGAAATAACCACCGACGCTCGAGCTTTCGTACTTTCCTTCGTGCGGGGGAGAAGGTCGATAGAAAAATTCTCGACTGGATATAAATCCTTTCCAGCCGTGGCTTGTGGAATCGAGTGTTCATATTTTAATTAACGGCACGGACCATAAATTAGGAACCACCAGTACGCGCCACACCTATATAGCAGGTGCATTCAATTAGATAGCCTTTACTGGAGTTACATATCGTGAGGATGGGTTGTGCTGGAGCCGTAGGCAAACAGCCACAGGAGGCAGCAACAGCGGCACGGGTCCGAGCGGACGTAATAGGAGATAGGGTGAGAATACGCGTGCGTATACGCGCGCGCGCGCGCGTGTTCTTGCGTCTGTTGTGTGTGTGTGTGCGCGCGTGAAGGAGAAAGAGAGAGATAGGGTGAGGGAACGGATGAGGGGACGATGGAGGAACCATGGACGAAGGGCTGGGAGGAGGGGTGGAGTGAGCTCGACTCCTACAAATTACCTCCAATTTCGTGTAAATTCCTGGTGCCTGCGTCAGCGTAATACCTGTATTAGGACGCCCAGCTCCGGCTCTTAGACGGCAATAAATCTGTATTAGGGTGAGTCGCGGCTCCTACTCGCAAAAGGGCTACCGGCTACGACGTGACTGGTTAATTTTTCAAAGGTGCGATTCGTTCGATACCCCCTCGACTTACCTCGTTATCTTCTCAACGAACCTATCTTCGCTGGTTTTAGATCCTCGGTATTTTCCTGACTTTTTCTTCGAGGATTTTTTTATAATCGAGAATTTACTGCAACGACGACATAACTTAATTCTTGATTTTATTTTTATAGAGAGAACGGCAAGTGAAAATTTATGGCACCGAATGTCGATGTTATTACAGAATTATAACGATCCAAAAGTTTTCAACACATTACCTGTAGCTTCGTCCGCGGCAATTTTAACAAGTTTGTACCAGATTTTCGCAGATTTGTAAAATGGCATAGAAAATGAAAAAGCGTTGACGGTAGCACAAAGGAAGCTGTAAATCGACGCCGTTTCGTGTGATATCGTGAAAATATTCAATAGTATATATGAATATTGCTCGTATGAATTTTGCAATATGTGCAGCGTGCTGATATTTAATCGATTCTTCAAAGGGCTAATGAACGAATTCCGTCGTTTCGCGGCGCGACACGCCATGAAGCCATAATTCTTTACACTCAATTTGTTATAGAAAATGCGATGTTAAATGTATTGAAAATCGAAGCGTATTCACGTTACGCAATTATTATATTTACAGAGTCGCGTTTATTTATTGAGTTCGGTTTCATTCGCGTTACAGTATCCTTCGGCACGTCGTAAATTAAAACGCATGGGAATAATGTGGGATTGAATGGGTTAAATAAAAATTTTAAAAAGAGACTAAAGAAGAAAATAATAAATAAAGACTGAGAGAAACAGAGTAAGAGATACAAAGAGATGAAACGGAAAGAAAAGGTAGCGATAAGTCGAGAGCAGAGTTGGCATTGAAAAGGTACGAGAGATACGTTCACGTGAGAGAAGATTCGATCGATAAAAGGTCAAAGTTAACGGGCATCTGCTGTGCTTGACGCCCAAGGAGTTTTCCTTCTTCCTGGTAGGTATCTATAACGATCAGCGTTCGTTTCGAGCGAAGGGATTTTAAAGAGGCTCTGTATCAATGTATAACAGAGAAAAAGAAAGAAAGAAAGAAAGAAAGAAAGAAAGAAAGAGGAAAGGAGAATGAGAAAAGATATATAGCGAGAGCACGCCGAAGAAAAGGAGATAAGGGAACGTTAGAACGGTAGTCGGAAAAAATAAAGAAGAAGAAAAAGTAGATCGGTACAAAGCAAGGGAAAAAAGTACATGCTTCGCGTGTAGCAAAGGGAGAGGGAAAGAGAAAACGAGCGTGACGAGTCGGATTCTTCATCGAGGGGTGAAAGTGAAGCAAGTAGAGGGTGCTGCTTGCTGAGTATCAGACGGACATAAAGCTTTTCCCGTAGCCGTAACGTCGTCGCTTTTAGAGCGTTGAAGGCGTACGAGAGAAAAGGAAAAATGGCAGAGCATATTCTCTTCTGACCTTCGAATCGATCCTGTCTTTCCCACTTTGTTACCATTTCCAAACTCCCTTCGCCCGGTACTCGTTCCGATGATTTATTAAAAAGGATGTGCTCTTTCCTCGCTTTGTTTTTCTAACCCCTCGTGACTTAAAGAAATGGAAAGTTGTTAGTTACAAAGTAGTGGTAATACATTACGCGGAGCCGATGACACTCAAACAAATTGACAACGAGAACGTTTGCAGCTAACGTAAGTTTTACACACTTTTCGGTATATACACAGATAAAAAGTATTATCTCAAAGATTCAAGCTGATATTTTTATTTAATAAAACAAGTACGTCGTCAAAAAATGTATAGTCTTTTAAAAACAACAATTTTAATATTTTAAATACCTCTCTTACATTTTTTAAACGCTTGAAAATTCACGAAGCGTCGACGCATACCATAGAGTGTTCTAAAAATGTTTTATACAAAAATAACAAACTCTATAAAGAGATTTATTCGAAGCCGCGATGGCTTTTTAAAACATCCATAGATAATGGCGAGTATATCGGTCCTTTCATTCCCTTCGTTACTGTGTCTATCGACAACACAGCAGTGGCCATCGATCTCCTATATTTCTCCCTTCATAACATCACGAGCAGCGACGTTTATCTTGGACGTACCACATGGCTTACACTCCACCACCCTCTCTTCTTACTCCCTCCCTCTCTCTCTCTCTCTCTCTCTCTCTTTCTCTCTCTTACTCTTGCTCACTTTTTCGTGCCAGCGCTGAATTCACGTACGTTTCATTGAAATAGCACGCGCCGCTTTGTAACCGTAGGAGGGCCCACTTTACATAGAATGTTTCACCTGAAGAGCGAGAGAGATAGAGATACAAAGAGAGGGAGAAGGAGGGAGATTGAGAAAAAGAGAGGGAGAGGTAGCCACGTTGCGATAAGAGGCTGGTCGCGCATTTTGCCTTCGTTAAATTAACATAGGAGGAGTAGTTAAGGTGTAACTAGGTCAGTACTCGACTACCAAGTGCTGTATTTATACTTATATCGCACGTCTTCTCTCACTCTCTCTTTCTCTCTCTCTCTCTCTCTCTTCCTAGCATAAACACAGAAAGGTCTATCAAAAACCCCTTCTCTTTTTTTACCTTGGCGATCGACATACGTGATGGCAGAGAAGGAAACGAGTATTCGGGGGAACGTTCAACACTCGACTGCATAGAATGCGCGTGCGAACGATTACTCGAAATCGTTGCGAACGTACTCGGGAACTGTTAGTCCAATTCTAATTGACTCCGTTGATTGAATTCACCGAAGGTTGTGTAAATCTAACTTGGCTATCAGGTTAGCGTCCTTTTATGTGTGATACGATTCGGTATTCGAGATTTTAGAGGCTGGTAAAATATAACGCAACATTGTAAATTGTTTGTTGGTTAAATAATAATCGAAAAGTATAGCAGTTGATTGAATTGGAATTTTGAATATTTAAAATCGCTCGTGAAGGCATTAAAAAATTATTTTATCCTAGAATCTCATTTCTAAACGAGTGATCTTCAAGTGAAATTCTTACAAAAAATCCTAAAACTGGATAATGGATAACCTCGTGGAGAGGAATCGCTTAATTTAAAGCGCACGGAAAAAATTCATCATCTTTCGAAACCTGTCAGAGCCTAGGAAAATTCGAGAGAAAGAGAGAGAAAGAGAGAGAGAGAGAGAGAGAGAGAGAGAGAGGTGCGATTCGTTGTCGCGGGATTAGCTTTGACGGGAGTGAGACAGAGAGAAAGAGAGTAGTAGCGGGCTTCAAAATGACGTTTCCATTTTACGAGCTGTAACACGCCTCGGATCGATCGGACTTCTTCTCTCGCAAGTTTCAAATTGAAAGTCAAGCGGAACGCATTCGATGGAAAAAGATAGAAGTAGTGGGTGTGGGTGGGGTGGGGGAGGATAAAGAAGGCAATAGAGAGAGAGTAAGAACGTTTTCTCCCGAAATTTCAAATGGAAGGAGCGTGAAGCTTATATCGCCCTCGGGGCCGCTGAGTTTACGATCGACTGGTGCATAAAGTTCGCGAAAGCTCGCCGCCCACGTACTTTGGCTCTTATTTAAGCTCCTTGTCATCCATCGAAGACTGACCGTTATCGGGTATCAATACTTTTCCATAAATTGTGTTACGAGTTTGCCGCTAGTCTTGGGAACTTCCTCCTTTTCTTTCGTGGGAAATTAATGGCCGTTAGGGGAGTAACAATAAGAAAAATGCATGCAGTTAGATGTTAGAGTGTAAGATTAGCATTTTGAAGCTGGAGGAAGTAATTCCAGTGAAACAAGAGTTCTGAATGACCATAAATTGTAGCATTTGTTGTTGGTAGCCTTCGCGTGAAATTTTTAGCAACGGGATAACATAATTTTACCGTGTCACAAATTTAATCTTCCAGCGACAAAGAAAATTTGCAGAAATTTGCCTGCTAAAATGACATTCGCGTTACGTTACATAAATAAGCGTCTCCGAACGACAAAGAGACGTCGAATGGATAGCTTGCGCAAGATCGAGCTTTTCTTTAAGCGTACGAAAAAACTTAAAAGGGTTTCCTTTTCCCTTCTTGCGAGTTGATCATTTAACCTCTCTTATTTTTTTTTTCTTTTTCTTCGGCAGCACGGGAGGAGCTTCTCTTGTTTCATCATCCGCAACGACCCGAGGCGTTCTATTATATTTTTTCTTTCATTTTCTTTCTCTCAACGTAAAAATTTCTTAAAGTATAACACATCCACGTAGGCGAAGCAACGCGATGTCTCGAGAGATAAACGCTGAAAGAGACAGATAATTAATGAGAAAACGTGCCCGACTGTTATTTATATTAAGAACGTCGTTTGTGTTGTACAATAGGTGAAGTCACAGGATGGAATTTCCAATTAGCAAATCACGTTTCAACATAGGTACATATCCATCGCCTTCCTCAGTGTACGAAGTGGCGAAGAGGATCGCTTTGAAAAACCGTACGAAGGTATCCCGAATCTTTCCTGACTCCGATACCAAGTTTGAAACCATTTTCGAGATATCGAATTTCCATGAAGAAATCGACCACTGGTTCCACTTCAGGGTGGCTATATTATTCGCTAGCGCGAAGGACGTGGCGATAACGAAAATCTATTTCCCTATACCGACTCGCTTCCGCGTTTCGTGTCGAGCGTATGAACGTCATCCTCTTTTCACCTGACTTATATCACGCTGGTATATCTATCTAGGCTATTCTCGAAACTGTATGCAGTATGCACCGAGCGTCGAGAAATATCCCAAACTTCATCGATTCGAAGAATATAGAACTCCTTCGCGAGATTGGCGAAAGATCGGCATTTGACGCGAGCAACGCGAGTCCCTATGGCCTTCTTTAATTCTAGAAGACTTTTAGTCGCAATGATATCTTAGAAAATTTTCTGAGGTATCATCGAGCGTCTCCTGCTAGATTTCCGCATACCTGCTTGATCTAAAAGCATCGACGATCCAAGAGAAGTTCACCCCCGCCGTCCAATAACTATAAAATCGTAGCTGACATCAAGAAAGATACAAGTACCGAAGTAATATCTCAGTATATACCGTTTCCTCTCTTCTTTCCCAAAGAACTTTCCGTTCCGAATTGATGTTTCATCGAAACTCTTTTTCTATATCCTCCTTCGCCCGAGATAAAGGCGAACGCAAAGAGCTCGGTATTTCCGTTCTTTTGAACAGATTTTCCTCGAACGTATTCATAATTTACCACACACGAGATTGCCTCCGATACGGAAACATCGATCTACGCTACGCTTTCTGTGTCTCTCACTTCACTCGTCATTCCATCGTGGTAGCAACAGCAACGGTAGCTGGTATTCCATTGCAGTGCTGTACGATAAACCGCGTATGAAACGCATCGGCATAAAGGATTCCCGCGAACATAAAAAGAATCTTGCTCAGAAACGACGAGGGTAGCGCGGCATCAGCAGCAGCAGCAGCAGCAGCAGCAGTAGCAACAGCAGCGGTAGTAGCAACGGTAGCAGCACCAGCACCGGCAACGGCAGCCAGCGAGCTTAGCACTTTTATCGACGCTCATCCACCGCTTTATGCTTTCAGCCACGAGAGCAGGAGACGTTCTGATTATTTTGCTGCTCTTTCACGCCGTTAATGCGGCGACGCGCAACGCCCACTTCCATTACGGGAACGTTTCACCGCGGAGAGTGGTGAGACGAGTTGTTCGTCCGTTTTACTCCGCGTCCGAACGCGATTTACGCTGCGATAAGGCGCCTTCGTTCGAGCTTTCTTCCCATGGACACAATGAATTTTAACGCGTTACACGTCAAGATTATTTTGCATAAGAAAGTACAAAATGTAGTCTGCCATTTTTCTTTTCTATTTTGTAACAGTGACCTATATTATTATTGTATAGTCATGTTTTAACAATTGCATTATCACGATATAGATTCTAATGCGACAAATTAATATTATTTGTGTAATAAGAACTTCGATCGGTGACGACGATAATTTATCTCGTAATTATAATTTTAGACCGAATTAGAATTCAAGCTCAAAAATTCTCACTTCGATTCATCACGATCTATAGATCGCATGATTCCACCAACAAGTAATATCATCGTTACATTGTTAGGATAAGAATAACAGAGAATTAATCAGAGGTGTTATTCTCTTTAAGAAGCCCAGGAGATGTTTGTAGATAAAGTTTGTCTTCCGGACACACCCTGCCCTAAGGAGATCCTGGAATCCTGGTTGGATATACAGACGCGCTTCCGGGAACGCGTAACTCTCGTTAGGGTTAGCACCGAGCCCCACGATAAGGCGATACGGTATTATAAATGTAGATATATACCGTTGCCACTTTATCTCCGTTATCGTCCTTCAACGGTAAACTTTTGGAAAATGGGTGTATCATCTTAGCGGGTTAACAAGAGCTCCCAGCCATTATACCTTTTACACTTTGTCGAATATGGTTGTCGGTGTACTTTAAATTGAAAGAATCTGTTTAAATTTTTTTTCGTTTTAGAATCCATTTCTCGTTACAGTCGATCTCGAATAGTCGTGGGTAGAAATAAGAAAGAGTGCGCAGGGGGGGAGGGAGAGAGAGAAAAAGACGATTTTAGCTTGCGTAAAATCGGTCGGATCGGCAAGAATTTTCACGGGTCATTTAACTGATACCACATTCGGCACTCGCATTCCCGACATATTCAATAACCCTCTGTGTATTTCGAGCAAGAAAGAAGAGAAGCGAGAACGATCTACGAACGTCTATATATATATATATATCAAATTAAATGACTCGATAAATATAGAGAAAATGTAGGTTAACTTTTGCGAGTTCAATTTGAGAGACGTTTGTTTAAATTTAAATTTACTCGGAAAATGAATGAAATTGAAAATTACTCCGAAAACGAAGAAAATTCCTAAGAATAATAAATTACCGTAACACGAATTATATGTCGTATAATCGTGCGTCTTTCGAGTGAACGAAGTCACGCGTATAAATTCAATTGGAAAAGAAAGAGAGGTGAGAGAAGAAAGCGTCCGTGCGTTCGGTAAATTTTTGAGCCATCGCAATCGCTTTCCGCTTTCCGCTTTCACGATTCGGACAGTCAGGAGTGAGAGAATGAAAAGAGAGAGGGAGAGAGGGTTCCCCACCTTCTTTTTTCGTTCCTTTTTTTACGAATGGTTCTGTTCTTCTGCTTTCCCTCCACGAACCAATCTCTCTGCTTTCAGAGTCACTGCATAACACATTCGCTTGGGATTTCCCACAGAGATCAGACTCCGTTAAAACGCTCGTACAGCCCGTAAATTCGTCTTTCATGATTCCCTCTCTCTTTTACACACACGGACACACGCGCCTACGCACACAGATACACACTTTCGTTCTCTCCCCTTTCACGTAAAATTCCCTTCACATGGAAATTGCCAGAAATCATTGTAGCGACGCAAAGAAAGGGAGAAGGAAGAAAGGGTTTTTTTTTAGAAAAGTTTCCAATTGTTCAAATAGGTGTGTTCAGAGGAAGAAAATGTAACAGAGTTAAGGGAAGTAGTGACATGAACATACGATATAGCTATATTAACGGTAGCGTTAACTGGTCGACACCCGAGTACGTGCTGGCGGAACAGTCTACGAACTTGAAAGTGTCCTCGTGTCTGACCAATACGGTCTGCACTCACTGACAGCTGGTGCCGGAACACTTTAACGGAGTTTTCAACGGCTCCAATTATCCGATCGATATCGTATGATAACTTCATGCATGATTTTGGAATTTAACGACACTTCAGTTTTGTAAAAATTAATTCTCGAAATTGTTAACACAGAATAGTATTGGAAATAGGAATACGTGTATAATAAATACATTGACTAAATTATTACATGCGAAATCTGCATAACTCGTGAAGATTGTTAATTTCAGTCAGCAGTAGGTGTATCGTCGAATGAAACTATTTTTTAAAATTATTTTTGAAACATATCTCCTTTCGACCACTTTCTACCAGTTATAACAATTTTAAATATTCCCAACAATACTATGCTACATACCACACAGGCGAGTATTATTGTATAACGATCACGAGTTTTGGCCAGTTCAAAAGTGTACACGCCGAAGTAGAAATTTTCTCTTGTCGAATGGGGGATATAAATCATCGATAAAATTCAAAAAGTACGCGCTGCTGCACGGTAAAATGATTTATTCTCGTTAAATTGATAGATAAAAATGTAAAATGATGGATACGGTCAGTACGCAACAATGTATTCTATTCAGTCGTGTATGTGCCAGTCAGGTTCGAGTAAAAGGAGACAGATTATTATTTCGATACCGCGAGTAACTCGAAAAATATTTAATCAAAAGTTGCTTGAAGTCGCGAATATTGAATCTATAAAGAATCGCATTCGTATTAACAAAATTTCTATTAATCGATATGTCTCTTTCGCTGTCCGCTCGATAAAACGTGAAACGACACGAGCGATGTTCAAATTAACCTAACATTTGCTTCGCTGCACAAATGAGACGCATCTTCCGATTAATCTCGATAGACCAGCTTCCTGTTTCTCCTACAACAATACTATCGCAATATGGATCGATTACAACGTACGAGCTCTTATCATTGACCAAGGTAACAATGTTATAACGATCATGCGATACTAACTGATTAATCCTCTCTCGAAATTGATCCGTTGAGGTCTCATAAACCAGTTGGAATCGTACTTGGTTCATTAGCACGTCTATTCTATCATTTCCACTCGATCGAAGAGGAACACGCGATACATGTCAATTCGCTTAACCCATCTCAAAGCGAAGCAACGACAAGTAGTACCTACTTCAAGTAAACATATATATACCAGTTATCGATTAAACGAACGAACGCCTTAACGAGTTGGCAAAGGTAACGCGGCAAGCACACAAAGCCGAAGGTGAAAGTTAGGAAAGTTTTCTATGGAGGATGAGAAACGTTGGTTAAGACCCAGAGTTCCTCGATATCTCGTTGTTGCTATTTAGCAGCGAGTCTGCGAAAACGCAGCCAGGCTTTGCTGACTTTGCGAGGCTCATAACGAATGTGCTTCGCGACACGAAGCGTAGCAAAGATGGTTGCTACCGCGGTGTGCGGCGGTAACGACCGCGAGTCATTAGCAATGCTAATGTACCTTTCGACCGATGAGGCACCCGTAATGCCCTACTCTCGATCCCTGTCCCCCTATATCCCCGCCTCGAACCCAACCCTATCGAATCAAGGGTAGTGCATTTCTCAGCTTGGCTACTTTCGACCACCCCAATGCCACCTCCGGTTGCACCGGTGAAAAGGCTGTCTCCCAGCTCCGTAAATTTCGCCCTGGAGACTATTGGCTTCCTATTAAGATCAAATCCTGTAGCGGAAAGTGGGAAGCATTTTCCAAGAAATTAGAACGATTCGATAACGGTTAGATTCCCTTTAAGAGGATAGCGAGAAACGTCGATGCTGCGTTTGTTGGAATTTCGAGAAAATCTTTCTTATCGACCGCACTTTAAATTGTTATTAATATCTACGACGGAGAATAGATACCGGATCAATTACTCGATTAATGTTTATTAATATTCGGTATTTATTGAAACAGTTAAATTTCATGTTATATACGTTTATTTATTTTATTCGCTTTATTTCGAGATCAGAGATCCGAAAAGTCGAGAGAAGACAGACAGAGAGAGAGAGAGAGAGAGAGAGAGAGAGAGAGAGCTAAAGTTACTGGAAGGTTTAGACAAGGACAGGCAGAAGCTAGGACATTGTTAACGGCATTGCTGCCTAATTAACCGCAAACGCTTTCAGTCGGTTTCGCGTGGTCTATTGTTTACATGCGGGCATGCCACCTCTATGATAGTACTTCTCGTCCGAGCCAGCTAAAATATTCCCATGTAGATTCTCTCTCCATCTTCTCCATCTTCGCAGTACGTGAACTCCTCTTCTATGTATACCTACACCATCCGCAAAATTTACCTGTACACAACTGGAGTAACACGGCTCTGACGTTACTTACGAGATGAATTGTTGGAGAAGATACCGTGATAATTTTACTTGACGTGATATACTACGTTTGGTATTGTTGTATTTTTATAACATTGCAAGAAATGTTAAGATTTTTATTATATCTTTGAGAAGAAACTTCTTATCCCGTTAAAAGTGCTACATATTCGCTCTTTTTCTTTCAGATTACGGCAGGACAAGGGCGGTGGGGCGTGGTGTCCGAAAAACATGGTAACAAAAGAGGGCAAGGAGTACCTGGAGGTGAATCTTCACAGTCCTCGCGTGCTCACGTCGACCAGAACTCAGGGTAGATTCGGGAATGGTCACGGCGTTGAGTACACCGAGGAATACTTCGTCGAGTATTGGCGTCCGGGGTTCAACAAGTGGGTGCGATGGAGAAATCGACGTGGCACGGAGGTTGGTGTATATGTATATATATATACATATGTATATATATCTCCCTAGGTATACGTAGTCGTAGATTCGAAACGCTCGCTCTCCTTTCGCCATTGTTCTTTCGACCTTATTTAATTAAGAATTCGCCGGTTCGTGCCTGATCCGATGGTCCTTCATCTTCGTTCGAACATAAAAGCGAAACAAAACAAAACGACGGGAAAGTTAACCGTCCGTCTCTCTTCTTTTTCCCCTTTGTCCTTCGCGATTCTCGCTTTTTCTTTCCGTCCTAAAGGGATTGATAGCGAACGGCCGCTTTTCAAAAGAGAACCGAGAGCGTGCGTCTTAAATTGCCAAAATGAATTACAGTTAACTTGTATAATTGCTCTTGCCGACGGAATCCGCTTACGTTTGCCGCCGTACCGAACGAGAAACAAAAAGGCTACGCGACGAGTGTAATTCTACTCTTTTGAGCGTAGAAAATCCACTCGTTTCTCCTTCGAAACCGGAAGGGAGAAAGCTGTGGGTTGAAGGGGGGAGGGATGGGAGAGCGATAACCCGAGGCAGGACGCCATTTGTATTATCTCTCTCTCTCTCTCTCATTCTCTCTCTGTCCGTCTCATTCTCGATCTAGATCCAACATGTCACCGGAAATCTATGCTTTACAAATGAGAACCACTGTCCAGCTAAGTGGCCATTACGGGATGTGACGTGTTAATTAGCGTCCCTTTAACATGATAATCCTGGATGGGATATTCATTAAGGCTTTGGGATACGTTGCGTGGCTCGAGCAATATTGTCATCTGGTATCAAGCTTGGATCATCCTATATAGTTTTTCTTTCATTCGGTTGGAAATTGTTTAATTGGAATTGCAGGGAACGAGAGGGAAATGCAATAAACTGACCACCAGTACTCTAGAGATTGTTTAGATGACTGATCTAATCAAAATTGGCTTTTGTTTCGCATGCTGAGAATTTATTATCTACCACACTCACATATTCTTACATTTGTCATAGAAAGCGAAGAGCTTTAAAAAAGGAATCGATATTTTAAAACCACTTAAAATTAAAAAAAACACTTCTGCTCGGACCTACCTAATTGTTCATTCTCGTTCTCTTTCTTACACACACATATACACGTACACAGATTCTCGCTTCCTGTCGCTACAGTACATACATATACGATAACTCGTATCGAAATATTTCACGATCGCTCGTAGTCGTAGATTTAACTTCCATAAATTACGAGAGTAATTCAAGACCTCTCGAGTACGGTCCCACAAATAGCGCAAGCCAATAAAACAGGAATATTTCACACCCACGTTTTACCTTTCCGTCTGTTTAATAATTTCTCGCATCCGACACCCTTCGAAAAAAGAAAATAAAAGCTCGCTCGTGCAACCGGAGTGGAACAATCTCTCCCCGGGCATCTTAAAAGATACATTCTAATTCTCGCGAAGGTCCTCGCGAACGACATAAAAACAATTTATCGCGAAACACTCGCTCGAGTATTTTACGAGCACGCGCTCGGAATAACAAGATCGCGGCGTGCACGCGTTAAACTTTCTTTAACGGGGAAGCGTAACGCGGAGGTAGCGGCAATAGTAACGCGGCGTGTAGGAGACGTTAGGAAATTGAAAAATGTGCGAAAATAAATGGCATTTGCATAGACAACGATGCGATGCCAGAGAAACGAGGAGTCCTCCTCCTCCTCTTCCTCCTCGTATGTATGCACGCGCGCGCGCGCGAGCACGAGCGAGCGAGCTGGAAACGCGTCCGGGCTTAATGAATTCATGGAAGTTCGTGGGACCAGATAGATCCTCGCAACACCGCTAGCTACTCGCTCGCGCTCACACCGAATATACTATACTATATACAAATGAGTGTCGCGTAATGTGGGAGTACCCAGGGCATCGTGAATTCTCGAATAAAGCGAATCGGTTATTATTACCGAAGCACGCGAACGGAAAAGCGAAGGAATTGCTGCAGTGGCAGCGGCGGTAACAAAATTGACAGATCAATGGCGGCGGGGGAGGTGGGGAAGGCAAGTAGAAAGGTATACGTCAGGATAGGGGGTTGACTTTGTGCTCGAAATGCTGCGGATGTAAAATAATAATAGAGGAAAAATAATAAATCGATATCCATCGATCTGACGAGGTAAAAAAGAAAGGAAAGAGAATACCGGGGGCTTTGTTCGTGGGATCGCGAGTCGGCATTCGGTAAATGGAATTTTAATGGAAACACAATACAGTGAGAGTAAGTGACAGAGGGGCGGGGTGGGGGGGGGAGTCCGCGTTGCATTTATTTCTGTACCAAAAACTGTACGGGATATGGTCATAATCAATCGTAACGAGCGTGAGTTCATTTTTCAACCCTCCCCTCCTCCCACGTCTACCCTTTCGACATACGTTTCGCCTTTTATTATTATCACGCTTCGTACACGTTGAAACTCAATTAAGCCTCTTGCAATCCGAGTACGAATCCGTTGAACATTCTAACGATATTTTTGTACGTTCGGGTAAAAATCGTTAACAATTTCGAGTGCTTTTATCGCAGATTTTCATCGACGCGTTAATGATTAATTTTAATACATTTAACGTCGACCGGTATCAACGTAAAACGCAAATAATTCTTTTTTAATATATTTCTGCATTCAACGTATTTCATAAAATTAATATATAACATTAATTATAATAATAGCCACTAGACATGCACGTTATATAATGTTTAGTCGAATAGTCTTTCATTCGTCGTGAATGTTTACAAAAAGCGTGCCGGCTTTAATGAAAAGCGTATTGAAGTAGTAAAAAAAAAAGTTTGCTGGTTACAACGGTTAATAGTTAGTTCGTGAAATCCGTCTACTTTCACCGTTTAGCGAATCCGCTAGTTTGCGTTGCGAATAGTAATCAATTCGGGTAGCAATCAATTGGAGCAGTTCCTTTATTCAGTACGTCGATTGCACTTTGAAGCGATTAGACCGCAATGATATAGTGCCGGTACGTTGCACTCGCTGGTAGGAATTCCTGTTATTTCTCATAGCGGGACAATATCATCAAATTCCGTAATGCTATATATTTCGAATCGCTCCCAATGTCGAAGATAGTCATTCTCGGCTAAATGGAAATAAATCGAATGAGTTCATCCGATATCTATACTGTTTAGATGAGAATATCTAAAATTAATTTTAATGATTAGTAAAATAACAAATTACAGAGAGTAATTTATTTTTTATTTCTCTCAAATAATCGTGGTCAAAGTTGTACGATCAATTATTTATGTACTACGCTAAGTATATGGTTTATTAATTTTTTTAACGAATACTGTGACTTTAAAAAATTGATTACGTCTTTAAAACATGAATTTTCCAATGATCAAAAAATTGTAGAGAATGTTACTTCTATATATTGTATATATAACTGTGTGTATATACGTGTACGAGCAAGAACGTATAGCGTATCAGAGTTCTACCTTTGACGGCGTGGCGTAGCACGAAAAGGAACTTTTCTAGGACGAGGCTTTATACGGAGAAGATCACGACTTCCATCATCCAAGATCCGTTGTCATCGAAGAGCTTCCGATATTCGTCGTGCTACTGATGATTTTCTCGCTACTCGTGCACACACATACGTACGCTCACGCATACACCGAGAAAGATAGAAACCCGCTCCCGTATCCCTCTTTCCCCTCACCCTGGCCGTCCTACCGAAGTAGATACACAGAAAGCAATGTGCGCGCGCGAGCACAGGCGGTATCGCTTTTACTCCCGTAACGCGCACCGTGTGCCAGACGTTCTTCCCATTTTCACGCAGATCTGCTCAAAGCGAGAGAGACCGACGGGAAGGGAGGGGGGAGGATATCCGGATAGTAGGGAGAAGGGAAAAGAGTAGTAGTAGTAGTGGTGGTGGTGGTAGTAGTAGTAGGATAGGGTAGGGAGAAGAGGGTGGAGATGTGGGGGGTGGGAACACGAACGTTTACCCTGCAGCCTCAATCTGGGCGGCATGTGATCTTTGTGCACGCGCTCTTTCCTTTTACTCCTTGCACTTTGAATACGGGCTGGGAGAATGAACGAGCGGGAGAAGAGGTGGGCTTGGGCTTGGACTGAACGGAGTGGGGGGATGGGGGCCGGTGGATAGCACCAGTGCACCGGTGATGGTGTACCGTCTAGGTAGATGCACACGTACGCGAAGAAGTTCACATTTACGTTCACGTCTCAACGTCCAAGTGAAGGAGGACTACGTTATCGCGTCGTCGTACGTGACCCGGACCTTCCGCAAGCATTTTTCTATGGTAAACGCACTCGACGTTTTCTGGAAATGGAAAGAAACGGTAAGGCGACCGAGTCACGCTGGCAAAGGATCTCTCCTCATAGTATCCCTACCCTTTCCTCTTTTCCTCTCTCCATCTCTGT
>JAIFRP010000010.1:224328-236246 GCA_032403825.1 Odynerus spinipes | reverse complement strand
GACTTACTGGAAGGGGTTCGGGGGAGGGTGGCAATCCCTTCGGATTTATCATCGTTTCGGGTGCGTCGCGCCTTTGTTAAGAAAGAAACTCTGGTAGTTCGTAGAGACGAAAGGGATATTTCAATAGCCTCCGCGCTCAAAGAGTTACCCTTTTGCCGGGAATGGAGAAGCACTCGTCGACTATGATTCTCAAAGAGCTTTCCGATGTACAAAAGGTAATCCATTAAGGACGCCGAAATCGTCTGCAAAATAAATTTAACAGATTCGATATGTAATTAGTTAATAAGGAAAAAGAGATAAAGACGAATGTATGTACGTAAGTACGTGGGTGAGAAAGAAGAGAGTGATCGATGCGGTTGATTATGATAATGGTAACGATCATGATGATTATAACGACGACGATGATGGCGGTGAGATGACGACGACGAGGAAAAAAAGAAAACGCGTCCTCGAGTTCCCCTCACGAACTATTAACTAAGCTTAGGGTGCGCTTAGCCGAAGTGCATAAATGTTTGACAATACTATTAGAGGTTGCAGTATATAAATTCGTAGGATAGAAGCGTAAAGAAGTGTTAAAGGATCTTAATCGATTAGACGACACACACACTTGTTAGTGCGTCCTCTCCAAGAGCTGTTGTTATTATTCGCAGAGCGGAGGCGTATCGTTTTTTGTTTCTCCATTATTTTTTAACAAAAAGAAGTCATTGGCTTTTTTCTAAAGCTGACTCGTTCTATAAGAAAAATATAAAAGAAAAGAAAGAAAGAGGAAATACGAAGTCTCTCAGCATCAATCTTTCCAGCCGATTACGGTCGTTGCGAATAATAATTAACGAATCGAATTATATAATTAAACATGAAACGAGAGGAGGAAGGGATCAGAAGTTGATGATTGGGCGGACGTGAGGGACCTGAAATTTTAGTTTACGTAGTCCTATGTGTGGCAAATTTACCCGGCAAATATTTTTCTACTCGCTTTTTCCTCAAAATCGAAAATATCTTTCGTAAAAGCTATCTGCGTTATTAAATTTTATCGTTATTACATCGCTGTCGTGCAAAAATGCAACGATTTCATATTCCCGATTAATATTCGATCGTAAACTACATGTACTAAACGTTAATTACAAAATAATACAAACCACAAAGACACCAGGAATGTTTTGTTACGAAAATTCCTCTTACGCGAAAGCAAAATTAATTTTAATATTATTTTCATCAATTATCGTAGATACCCGTCTATTTTCAAGCACCCGCCCCCCTAATTTCGGAGTCATCTATCAAATCGTCAGAACGCCTAACAAACGATTATTCCACTCATTAATTTATTCAATGAGCCACGCTTAATTATCCACCGTAGAAAGGTATTTGCCGGGTGAACGATGACTGTTACCTAATTCCCAGAAGAGGCTAGCCTGTTCGAGAAGAAAAATCTATAGAAAAAGAGAGTCGGGGGATGTTTTAACATACACGATACGTATGTGTGCGTGTGTGTGTACGTGTGTGTGAGTGGACGTTGGTGGAGCCGAGAGGCGAGAGGATGGACGACGTGACCCCGTTATACGTGTGTAATTATAATACCTAATACAATAAACGTTCAGCAAATTAAGGAAGAAATGCATCATGGCTCGTTAAAGTCCGCGACAAAAATTCATTAGTCTAACTCGTGATAGACGTTAACAATTTGATATATATCTCAACCACCTCTCCCTTTGGCTCCTCGCGATAACGCTTTGGCTACGACTGTGAGCTTTTTCGTCGAAGAAAAAAAAGAAATGAGAAGAAAGAAAGAGGAAGATTATATATCAAAGAATATTGAAATATATGATGATGATGATGATGATTATTATTACTATCATTAATATTATTATTATTATTACTTATAGAATTAATGATCTCGATAACTATTAACGCGTAAGTAATTTAAAAGCGATTAGGCGTTAAGTGTTACGATATACTGCCATATACTTGTTGAGAAAGAAAAAACGATAAGAGTGGAAAAGGCGGGTGGAGAGAAGCAAGAAGGAAGTTGACACCGTGACGACGTTATACGCACACTTATTTCTTCCTACTTAAGGCGATTCAATGTATTTTGTCATTGAATTCGATTACGTACGTGTATATATACATATATATATATATATGTATGTCGCGAATATTCGGTTTCGCAGGATTCTGTATCTAAATAATTGCGAGCAACCAGATGGACATAAGGCATAGCACGTACGCTTAATTATAAAAGAGAAGATCCAGGTAAACTTGTAAAATTATTCGAGAGGCGTTGTTGAATAGCGACGAGGATGACGTTAAGGATGGCGGGGGAAAAAATTATTGTCGATACCGTCGGAAATAATTATTATTAGAGACACTTTTATCGTATCAACGATCTTCTCTTCTAATCGTGTCTTCTTTTCTAATCATGCGTCCAGAATTCAGGATAAATATTCGGGAATTTCCGAGACGTCGCGTCGCCCCGAAATTGATACCTCGTTCCTGAAATTTTAAGTTAAAGTAATTGAAAATTTCAGACGTTCGACGCCACGGATATTCTCCTCGGAAGGTTCATGCAAAATTCAACGAGATGTCATTCACGAACGAGCCGAACGTTTTCGAAATTTTGTTTCCGCGAAAAATGCAATATCCCACGGTAGCATATGTATCTTTTTATTATCTCTCTGGACAATGAAACGTATGTTTGCCTCCCGCGATAAGGAAAAAGCTCGTCGTCCATTAGCGTTACGACGATACGAATTTTACGTTACGAGATAAAGCCGAGGAAGTCCGTACTGCAAGTAGCACGACAAAAATGCATCTGATTATACATTCGGCAAAATGAAATTTAATATTCGTCGCGGACCGCTTTGTTTCGCAAGACACGAGATACGGCAATGCTTTTTTCCCGCCATTTTCATGCGCTCGCGCACCCTCGAGTATGCGTGCGCGTGCGAGCGTGTGTGCCAACACGGGCGAATAGACTGCTGGCGATGCAATAAGGCTAGAGAGCTTGTTTTTGGAAATTCGCCGGTGAAATTTTGTTGGAATCTCGTCGGGAACGTACGGAATAATACAAAAAGCAGCAGTGAACGGTCAAATTTACGACATCCGTTTGTTCCTGCCAATAAATTTACGACGCTTCGTTTCTCGACATTTTTAACGCAAAAATCTCGATTTTTACCATACGCCATTACCTTCGTTAACGACGACGACGAGTTAGAACTTTATAAACGATACCGTGATGTTCGATAAAATTAGAAATACTAGTAAAATACTGGTTCGATAAGAGTATCGGGTTTTATTCATATTATATTCAAAAGTTGCGGTAGAGTTTATGATAAAATTGTAAATATGCATCACCTTTGAAAACGAGCTTTCTTAGTTTATCACGAAAAATAAATAAAAACGGTCAAAAATGAGCTCTCCCAGCTGGCATTCCAATACGTTTTCGGGTTACGAGAATTTTTGAGCGAGGCCAGAAAGAGAATTTCGAGTCAAGTAAGGTTTCCATAGTAAATGCAGAAAGCACGTGTTGGTCGCACATGGCAATATCTTCGTGCAAATATGAACGGCGAGATGGGTTGTAAATAAGCCGGGCACGTTACGAAGAACCGCAGGGTTAACCCGGTTGTCTATTGTTATCATATCGGCTGCATATCGACTATTGTATGCGATAAACAGACCCTCGTGTAAATGTCACGCTATCGTGTATTTAATACGTTTGTACATAGCGATTCGTTTTCAATAAATACTCAACGCTTTGACTTTTGCCGAGCAATTTATGGTCTCGCCCACATCCACTCGCACGCTGCTGAATCGTCGAACGTAATGACGAACACGTGGAATCGTGACAAGAATGGAAAGATATTTGATTTTTTAACGAGCAACGATGACTGTAGATCAGGAGGACAACGGATCGTTGTAAGGTATGTAAAGTTCTTGTATTACTTTCCTTTTTTTTATAATAATCTTATTTTTTATCCCAAAAGACGGGAATACGAAGGATATGTTAGTGGAATATATTTGGTTTCAAAGGTATATTAAAAAAAATTAATCGTGTTTCTTTGATAGATACTTTTTTTTTATTACAAATAACAGAACATTGAGATACAATGACATTTTTAAGCTCCTTATACTTAGTTGATATATCAAAGTGTCACAAGGATTTTTAATTTGAATAATATCACATCCACGCTCACGCAAAAAATAAAAGAAATATAATCCTTTCATCAAATATGATAGAAAAACTTAAATTCTCTCGTCTCATTCTTCACTGCTTATACATTCTTTCATCCGATCTCTTAAGTTAATGATAATAAATCTGTACTCGACGTATCGTTCTCATTTTTTGCACCTTACCTATCCTTTTCACTTTTTATTTCCCCGCCGCTCATTCTTTATTCTCGCTCCTTTTCATTTCACCGTACCGCCTCACTGGATCTTTTAAAGCAGTCTCGTTCTCACCTTTGTCATCCTTTCTTCAACACGTTCATGTATATACAGTATATTATAGATCACACTTAAAATTAATTAATAAAATTAAGCATTACCATTACGCATAGCTTTGTATACTTGTATATTAATGTAGAAATTTTAATGTATCTCTCAAGTCTCACAATTAGTAACTTTAGTCGGTAGTTAAACTATTAAATATAGTTTTTATCTATTATTATTAAATCGTGCATTCAAGAGTTAAACCGAAGCAATGGATAGCAATAATACATACGTACATTTGAAATTGACTATACATAACGTAGAGGGTCTAACAAAACTTCGATTTCCGTTATTCGCGAACCAATGAACCGCGTGTATATTTCCGTGTATGTTTTTACCTCCGAGCTTGACCCCCCCCCTCTTCTTATCTCCACGTGCACTCATATTATTGCACGTCTTTAATTTAACTGACTACACGCTCTAGTCCTTCCCCCGACCTTCTCTCTTCCTACCTACGTCCTTCCTTCTCTCGATTTTCCTATTTCTTTTTTCGCCGTTCGAAACACCCTTTAATTAAGTCGCTCCAATTCATTACCGTGAGGCACCGAAGTGAGGTATATTATGCTTGCAGCAGTAGCGTTACAAACTCTCCCGAGATTCTCTTTCGTAATGTCTCTTCCTCTCTCTTTCTCTCTTGTTTCTTGTCAATTTTATTTATACACACGTACGTTTCTTATCTGAATTTTCCTTACGAGTAAATTACCTACATTACGTGTGAGTACTTTTTAAGACTGAATAACTTTTTTTAACGAACAAAGAAAATTTTTTTAAAAATAGCGAATGGTTGACGACCGAAAAGAATTGATATTAAAAAGACCGGAAAAGAGATGGATCTCGTGGTTAAATCGAGGAAATTTGTATTTAACCTTCGCCGTTTGATAGACACCGCTAAGCGTATAAGCTAAACGTGGAGCAGCGACAGGGAAATAATCGATCGTTTATAGTACTTGTTTTTCAGGAGAGCGAGCGAACGAGCACGCGCGCGCCGGTGAACGAACGAACGAGCGAGTGGAAGAGGGAGAGAAAATATCGCCGGAGGCAATAACCAATTCGTTGTAATGCTGCAAAATTTCATTTCCACCTGTCGCCAAAAAGAGGGAGCACGGCGGTTCCTCCGTTAAATATATACCTATCGCTCTCTCAGTCTCTCTCTCTCTCTCTCTCTCTCTCGTATACAATCTCTCTCTCTCCCTCTTTCTCTGTCGTTTAGCGTTGGAACGCACGAGAAAATCCGGTAAATTTAGTTAATCTCCGCGCGCCTCGCTCGAGCTCGAGACGCCCACTATTATTTATTAAATGTCGTCGAATAACAACACGAAAGTGAATACGGTATGCTGTTGAACAATGTTACAGAATACCTACGAGAAACAAGACTCGAACTGTTAGAATATTTAAAAAATTCTACCTTAACGTTTTCGGACTTTCTAAAAAGAAAAGAACAAGTAATTCTGTTTAATCTCGAAATTTTAATCACACCGTAGATATTATTTAATTAATCTTAATATTTGTTGTATTAAATTATTGAAAATCGTTGCGAAATGACACGCATAATTTACATGATTTATATAAAATTATGGAAAAGAGTAAAAATCGTGTCGACGTTTCCCATATCAACCGCATATTCGTCGCTGGGCAAGAACTTGAATTCATCGCAAAACCTGCACGCTATTATCGTACCTCAAATCGATAACAGATATCACCAGATCTGGTAGCAAACGAAAGGACGTCCATCAATTATTTCGTACTGCGATAATATTGATTTCGTAATTATCCCGATGATCCGTATAAATAAGAGATCACAGTATCGGTCCAGGATCATGCTTTCGACCCGGCTCGTTATTCAACAAATTTTCTGACAATCAATAGGCGATTCTCTCTATGCTCGTGCAGGATAAAATAAAATAGAGAGAGAGAAAATATAGAGAGATAGAAATAGAGATAAAGAGAAAGACAAAGAGGAGGGAACATAAAAAATCTTTAAAAAGTCCGAGGTAATTTCGTATTCGGTTCGTTTCATGCGAATAACCGTCCATTATCGCATGGATATATTTTTGAAACATCTTACCGCCACCGGAAGGGCCGTTTCCAAGCTTCGCAACGAATTTTGTTTGACAGTAACTATGCTCGACTGCAACGACGCGCACCTGCTACCTCGTGCGCACCGAGCGAGAAAAAGGGAGAGTAAGAGGGGGATGAGGAGTTTGAGAGGAAACGAGAGAGAGAGAGAGAATGAGAAGAAAAAGAGAAAAGAGAAAGAGCGGAAATAAAAATATAATATTCCAAATTTATAACGCCGTTATGACACTGATATCAAGAAAATCGTCGCTCGTTAGGAGACACCGAGAAAAGAAAATGTAATCCCTCCATATCTCCCCCCCCTTTCCCCTTTTTCTCTTTTTCCTCCTTTTTCTCCATTTTAACTACCCCTTTTACATGATCCTCGAGATCGTCGCATCCTCGAGGGCGAGTGAATTTTTTTTAGGACGCTTAAGAGCGTACTTTTATTCTCGCATCGTTCCAACGTTGTTTGGGTATCGAGAAAATCGTTCATCGTTAAAAAAAAAAAAAGGAAGGAAAAGTGGCGTTGTCTCTTCTTCAACTGTTCGATTGGAAGAAAAATCTTTACGAGTATCGAGAGCAGGTACTTGTTGATATCAAAAATTGCTTTATTTTTGTTCGATAAAAAGGAACGTAATTAGAGTTAAAAAAAAGTCAATAATACCAAGCTCAGGGACGTATAAAATCTGTCTTTCTTTTCTTCTCTTTATTTCACCGAGAACCGGATCGTTTTAGTCCTCCGACGATTCGCCCAAACGATTTCCGAAGAAGCTGTCGCGATCGATTGACTGGAGGCACGGCTTTAAGGAGAGAACAAGAAATGAGATTTCCTTACACCGAGAGGATACCGGGCTCTCGATCGATCGCCGGAAGCTCCTCCTCGGAGGGCGGTGGGTGGAAGAAAAGGGGCTCTGGCGAAGTAACGCTTGTCCTACGGAAAGAAGCACGAACAGAATTATTGGATGTTTACTCTCCGAGGAAGTAGCTTAACGGATGAGGACGTGAGCGGACTTTTCACGTGGAAAAATAAGCAAAAGGAAAGAAAGGAAAGAGAAAGAAAGAAAGATAGATAGATAGATAGATAGAGAGTGAGAGAGAGAGTTCTCATAGCGTGCCGCGGGACAATCTATATTTTTCCCCGTTTCCGAAGTTTAAAGAGCCACGAGATTGTCGTAGCATGATCAACGACTCGTGGATAACCGCATCATCGCCCCACCCTTCGCTACAAACACCCCCACTCGTAACCCCCATCACCACTACCACCGATCGTCGACGCCGATGCTGCTCTCCCGCTCTCGACGATATGAAATTTTTGTTTTCACGTAGTTGCGGGTAAGAACTACCCCTCTCGACGGTTATTGCACTTTCCCTATCCCACCAACGTCACTCTACCGCCACCACCATTTTTCTCTCCTCCCGCTAACCGTTCATACGTATTAATACTTTTTTGTTTCAAATTATTTACCCGCAATATCGTTTAGACGCGGCCAGTGTACATACGTACACAGCTTGTATATTTATAGATCGCGTTCAAACTCGACCGATAGGTATAGGTATATGTATATGTACCTATATATAACAGTTTATGTCGGTATGTATATTTGATAACGCCCGTAGTACCTACTTCCTACGCTCGAGCTCGATTTAATATTTTGACAACGTTCTAATTAGTCGCTCGTTCAAGCCGAAACGCTTGATTGATTCTTTAATAAAACGGAACGTTCTCGCGCGATATACAATAACGATATAGTGTTTGCCAGCGTATTTGTAGCCCGGAAAATCATTTCGGTGGGAGAGAAGAAAGGAATTATAAAGATGAATGATTCCTTTCAGAATCAGTGATTTCTTTTTATCGATAATATATATATTTTTTGTTTAATATGATTAAAAATAGTCAACGATACACTTACGCGTAGAATTCGTATATGTTATATATAGAAGATCCAAATACAATCCATACGTAAAAAATATTGTACCAAGCCATAAAGGCGAGTTCGCCTTACTCCGAACGCATTACACCGTCTCTTTGCGTCGCGCAAGATCGATGAGACAAGTAAAATACGGCAAAGTACATTAAAGCCGAAGTAATATGTTCGAAAAAGAGTGAGACTTCGATCCATTACCGGACTGGAGAACGATACCTTCGTATCTTGATATTATTTTTGCAAATAATAGTATCGGTATCTCCTGCTCGCCTACTTTCCACGAGCTGTCGAGCGGATAACTGAAAAAAACGTATCGTTCCTTTCCATCTTCGTTGTTACGTATTACTCATGTAGCTGAAACAAAATTGTAACGCGACGGAGTTTCCGAACCGGTCGTGAGTCACGTTCGAGACGATCGATAGAAATTTGATCGAAAAAAGATTTTTGGTATTCGACCATCGTCGTGATCTTGGTGAATTCGAGTGAAATTTACGGAGAATTTCTCGATTTTTGGAATAATGAGACAAAAGGAGAGAGAGAAAAATTCTTTCTACGTGACGCATAAAAAAAAAACCGATGAACTATCCAATCGATAGAGCTCGCGTCCTGAGAAATTAATGTTACATGTGCATACTGTGCGAGCGTAAAGAAACCGCATTGACACGCGACGGTGTTACATTACGATTACGTTACAGGTCAATTCACCGTATAATAAACTCTGGGCTATTTTCTTATGCAGCACGTACTACGGTCTACGAGATACCGATTCTCATCGATAACATTAGAATCGTTGCACGTACGGTGAATATAAGTAAGAAAACTTCATCCCTTCGCTCCTATCTCTATAATGGGAACTATCATAGTGCAGCTGAATAGATAAATATACTTATAATATTAGTTTGAGATGTGAAGATTAAGAGTGGTGAGTAGAATTAATTTACAATTTTGTATTAATGACTTTAATCTCGTGTAACAAATATCACGAGTCCCTAAATACTAGCTTCTTCGAAATATAATTCTTATAAATACCATTAATTACGATTAATTATTAATAATTTAAGATAATATAATTCCAAAGATCTGCTTTAATTCACTCTGCTTGATTCATCCCACCAGGAAAGGACATCGGACATAAGATATACCTACCCCTGCAAACTCGAAGTGGATTGATTGGACGTGTCCCCGTCTCAAGCACCATTATTGACATTTACAATACGCTGAAAGCAGCGCTACGTCGACGATCTGTCGTAGCCATAACGCTTAGAGCAAAGCAATGTAACGCCACAAACATTAAAATCCTGTTAGGACGTTACGCTGTTAGGTTACAAGTCTGTCGTAAACGTTAACGAGCCTAACGCGTTTCATCGATCGCGTGAGTGTTCTTTTTTCTCGAAGGCTATCGCAAAACTTTAATTAATTCTGTAGAGACGTCTAATATGAGGAATTTCAGCTCGCATTTCGCGAAGTTTCACGTCACGGAACTATTTTGTCCGATAATACGTATCACCAGAACAGACGAGGATCGCGTTATCTATCAGAACGATTTTATATCGAGAACGAAGCACCTACGTACGTTCGTACGCTCTTTCCGCGAGAGCTCGTGTAAATTCCAATTAAAACGAGAACGTAACTGATAAATACCATACGAACGGTTTATTCTCCCGATACCGGAGGGCGAGCCCCGGTGAACGGGGGATATACGGTTTCCTACCGTATCGTTATTTTTACTGCAAATTAAATTGCTTTTTTACAAACGAACGTGCCGTTGCCGTCGCCTTGTTACAAAAGGCGCGGAGTGCCCTCTACGATTTTTACACGTTTCAAGCACGGCGAACGTTTTGCGAGCGTTTTCTCATCTCCTTCGATTTTGCAAGTGAAAAAAGCCGATTAAGGTTTCGATAACAATGTTACGTAATAAAAGATCGCGTTTTCTTGTTTCACTGACATCGTTGATTCATATCGAGCAGATTGTGATTACTTTATTCAAGTAAAGTTGCTATCTTTTACCAAGAATTTCATCGATTTTATTCACGTTTCTAAAAAGTATTTACCAGTTGAAAATTGTTATACCTACCGATTCTCGAGCTCGAGAATATAAAAATACATGAACGGGGTAAACAGTTAGGCTAATATCGCCAACAAAACGATTATCGATTCCTCTTAATTTCTGATAAATATTCTCGGACGATGATTCGTAACGTAGAGACCAACGAAGTGGAAAAAAGCACACGTGCTATTTCCTGGACCGGGCCCGTTACTCGTTCCCCAGGGAAATTATTTCGAATATCCTTTTCTTGCGTTTGCCGTTTGAAAGGAGCTCGCCAAGAACGACAACGACGACGACGACGACGACGACGACGAGGACAGGTCCGCGTCCACCGTCGCGACGACCGCTTTGTAAAGTTAAACCTCGATGGCTAAAGTGGCCCGCGGCGGAATGTAGCCGGAGAATAAGAGAACCAGAAGGGAATAAAAGATCGAGGCCGAGCGTTATGACCGGGAAAGGAAAAAAAAGGAAAAAAGGGGATGAGAGAGAGAGAGAGAGACAGACAGAAAATGAGAAGTTTAAACGATTTTCTTTCTATGGTTCGCTCGATTAGAAGAGAAATTCCTTTCGCGTTTGACTTTGAGCTACGGGTATATGTTCGATAGAAGTATAATTGAATGGTACGATTTTGTTTAAATTAAACAGAGTGAGAAAAGCGTTTGAAATCTTTGATAGGAGGAGATGTTGAATTTCGGGGTCCTAATAATTCATAAAAAAGGGTGTCACATTTTTGTTAAGGGATCTCATCTTCTTCTGTCAAGTCGATAACATTTTTTATTTTCTAAATACTAAAAGAAAGCGATATACATGCCCATAAACCGATATACATATTTTTTATGACACATCATTCTTATAAGCACTTAGTCACCCTATTGTAATATGTACGAGAGGTTTTCGCGTACGTCTACAACTTCTTATCACAAAAGTCAGCCGATCGAATATACATACCACGTCTCTCCACGATGGTAGTAAAATTTCTCAAGAGAAAGAAGAGAGAGAGAGAAAGAGAGAAGGAGAGAAGGAGAGAAAACGTTGACTCGAGTAGTGATCGACGCATCCGCGAGTCCTTGCGACTCGACTCGAGGGCCGATCGATGCTCGAACGTACGTGACTAAACCTTTTTTCTCTTTTTTCTTTTCCTTTCTATTTCTCAGGCGGCGCGTCGCATCGAGGAGGGTAAAAAGGGGAAGAGGTAAAGTCGAGACAACACGGTGGTCTTAACGCACCCTTCTGGAAAATGCTTCGCAGGTGCGAAAATTCCATTAGCTCGGTTATTCTCTCTATTTCTTTTTCTCTCCTTCTTTCTCTATTCTATCTATCCGTTTTTTTGCAATTTGCTGTCTGTATTCGAATGGAAAGTCGAAAAAAAAGTGGAAAGAACTCATTACTACGGGGGGGTTAAACCA
>JAIFRP010000010.1:195229-207561 GCA_032403825.1 Odynerus spinipes | reverse complement strand
TCCTCCTCCTCCTCCTCCTCCTCCTGTCTCATTGATCGCCATTCTGAATTTCGCACGTAAGGATCCGACGATGAGCCCAGGTTCTCCTACCCTTTCTCTATTCCATGCTGGTGTACGTCTTCCTTTCTTCCTCGTCTCGCCGTTATCGTACTCTTGGTGTATATACGTGTAGTACGTGTGTGTGTGTGTATGTGTATCAGTTCCGAGTTACCTTCAAAGTGGAGGAGTTTAGAGCAGCGGGGCTTCTGGTACCCTGGCACGCGTTCTACTAGTTATACTTATGACATAAAAACCTCTCGTTGTCGTATCCAGTTTCACGTGGAAATTTATAACCCAATACGGCTTGTTTAACTTACATGGGCATTGTAATTTCTCTCTGCTTGATAATTGGTACGGTGCCTCGGTAAAGGAACGCGCTATCGTCGTGGTTGCTTTAATTAATCACGGGAACGTTTTAATTGATGCTGCTGCGGTTTGATGACACTTAAACAATACCATCGCGACATTATGGTACAAGTGTACGATGAGACGATCAAGTGCGACGTACTCTCTGTCGGTTAAATAAAAAGCACGTAATTATTGTGAAAAAATAATAAATAATAGTTCGATCGCGTTACGCTCTCGAATGTTCCTCGTGCTTTACTTGACATCATGGCCGACGGTAGAACCTTTGATGTGGGACGTCAAATAAAAAATGTAGAGTAGCCGGCTACGAGAAGATGAAAGCAGAGTTCGCAAAGTGGCTGATCCCTTATGCAAAATTAAAAAGCATCAGAAACGCAAGAGTTTTCGAAAAAAAACAAAAAATTTGGTGACTCCAGCGGAGATGACTACTCTTGTTACCACGAATAATAATCGTGCAGCGGGGATGAGTCGAGCTAACGCAAGAGACGATTTTCAAGCATTACATGGAAATGGTTTTAGTGTCGAGTGTGCCGGCGAATCGTCCGCCGATTAAGTTCCGGCAAACTACGATTAGAAGCTTCGGAATTCAAAACGTGTGTTTCCAGCTATATTCCCGTATGCATTTCTACGTCCGGTACTACGTAAAACTTGTTACGTGCTTAAGCTCTTCGTGCAAAAGTGTTCGTCAAAAAGGGTGAAATATATCGAAGAATTATTTTATAATTTCTGAAACTGGCATCACCGATATGGTATCGATACAACTTGGAAGTTCGAGAAAATACAAAAATATATCCAATGAAGGCATTAAATACAATTTAAAATTGATCCAAAGATAATTAACGTGAAATACGTTGTACGAGCAAAGAGCAAGAATTTAAGTATCTTCGGCATCATTTTTGTACGTAACGTAACCTGTTTTTGTAACTTCGAGACTTTTAGGATAAACCACACACGAATTAGCGATCGATAAACAAAAGTAGATGGGAGGAATCCTATTCATCCTTCGCGTAAGCTTGCCTGGAACATACCGCTTGCAAACCACGGAATATTACTAATATAATCCATGCCATGATATTTGCAATGCAGGTTACAAATCTGTATTACGAGATACATCTATGTTACGATTGCGCGCGCGTTTATCGTTACACATATATATGCATAAATATTGTACATACGTTTGCGTGCGTGTACGCGTGTATATTATTACGTTTGATACCTGCATGCTGGACATCCCAGAATCCTCGTCGCGAATGTTCCACAAGCGAAGTATCGACGAGCGAACTATTAATCCGCATTATAATTTATGTAGGGAGCATCCCTGAAATGTGTGCATAATTACGATGCAGCGTTTTGCAATTGAAAACACCGCCGGCACAATTCGAACAAAATGGAACAGTGTTGAGGAGAAATGCTACCTTTTCCCTCAACTGTACGGTTAACAAGATTTCCTCTCGTTCGGAAAATAAATAATAATAAAATATCGCGAGAGAAATGCTTTTAGCAATTCGAGATCGTTACGGAAGTATTTCTTTGCCTGCTCATCCGAAGAAAACGATTTTTGGCATACCGTATACTTATTTTCAATCGAGAGCAGTAGGGTAACTAGATCATTCTGGTAATAAACTTACTCGAATTTTTGGCCGAAACAAAATTACTCGTTTAATCGGATAATCTATATCTAATAGTTAAATAGGTTAACTTTATCTTCAGATTTTGCATGACACGCATAGAAATACTTATCGAGATCTAGTAATAAACTCAGCACAAATAAGAAAAATAAAACAACCCCATCATACGATTCAAAACAGTGAATTAATCGAATACCAGAATTTATTTTCTCAGTTTTCGCGCTCACATCAATCGTTTGTATCTACTCTAATACCTATCTCTCCCCACCCGTTAATCTTATCATTTTGTACAACGCACGCACGCTGGATACTTATCGAGATTCCGCAAGAAATTCAACGAGAATTAGCCGTGATCGAAGGAACGATGAACGCGTACGTGTGTTTGCCGCATCAACGTGCAGTAAGTACGCACTACGTTTGCGGTGTGGCAATACAAATAGGGGTTGCTTTCCGGTCTTTGTGCCAGTACGATACAGCCCGCCGCCTCGGTTATTCATTCTCCGGCATCGCTTCGCGTTGCTCTTGATACCGCGAAATTTACTTTACCGCGCGAGCCAGACTTTAAAAAAGTTATTCCGGGAAATCATCCCCCGTGGCAAATTACGTTTGATCTCCTGTCACGAAGTCGATACAGATAGGTATATACGTATATATATGTATAGACGCTGGATTTATTATTTAGGGATGAAGCCATACGCGATACGAAGATATTCATTTCGGTAAAATAATTTTCTACCGTTTCTTATGTTCGTTTTTTACTTATTAAGAAAATGTATGCGTTATTAAATTTATTTGGATTATTAGAGCGTATACGCGGGGGACCGTATCAGCGAGTGGAAACTTCGTTGGCTTTGGTGACGAATAAAACGGCTATAAAAAAAAAAAATCGTTCTGTATCGGAATAAAAGCATTCGGCGATTGGAGCTCGGTCATGCGTAGAAAAATAATCTGTTTGATTTCTCTTTGACAAAATTCGTGGAAATATTTAAAAGCGAGTATATTTTTTTTCTTAAATAAATATATTTCGAAAATACGAACTTTACGTATCAACGTGCGATCGGCATAAAAATAGTACGATTTTTACACTTTTACAAACAGATATACTACGCGGAGGGCATCATTATTATTTAATGAAATAAATCACGGGAGCGGCTCATTTTCTGTTCACCCGATTCCCCATATTGTAAACATGGCTCGTATTAATCCAATTAATGTAACTACATTACCGTTAACTGGATTTAATTTGCCAAATAAAACGGAAATTCCAATTAATAACGCGAAAGTGCGCCCAAAGAGTATACTTGAATATGTGTAATAGGAAACGTAAAAAAAGAGGAAAGAAAAATATATTTTATTTGGCGTGAATTATTTATCGGGATGAAACTAAATATTAATTATCAACTGCGTTTCGGTATGTAATAATACGATTCATTAAATTTACTTCGTATCTTCGTTCTTCTTAATATGAAAAATATCGAGTTTTCGATAAATCGAAGCGTCTCTTTCCGCGACATCCAGCATCTCGATATATCCAGAGACTATCATTAAATGATTCATATCGATCCTCGGCTATTTTAAAAATGACCCTCCCTCTTTCACCCTCACATATACATATATATGTATATATATACTCACAGACATACGTATTTGATGTAATCGAGTATTCACGCGAGTATCTACAGGTCAATGTCTTAATCGTTCTCACACACGAACGAGTACCGCTCACACGTATATGTTATACCTTTTGAAGATAGTAATAGCGCGGATACCAGGCTAGATCCGAAACGTACGTTCACACATACGTATCCACGCGTCTAAAGAGAGATCCCGAGTAACCTGTACGAGCTGAGTATGTACTCTAAACCGAGCATTGCTTAGGAAGCAACTGACTATTCGAGCAGCGAGTACAGGAGACATCTGTATACGACTAAGACGACTTAGACGACAAAGAGTTCGTCGATCGGTTCTGTCTCGCGTGCAGTTAGCACGCTCCGCCGCAATAAGCTCTTAAGCTTTTCCATTATTCCCAACACGTACGGGCACTCTTCCTTTGCCTTTCCATTTTGCGGTCTCGCATGCTCCCGGTGGAGCACAACACAACGCGGAAAAGAGAGGAGAGAGAGAGAGAGAGAATTTACTAAAAAAAAGAAGATTATAACTCGGAAAAGTTAATAAAGTTAATAAACTTCGTGAGACGTTTTCTCATAAGGCAACGCGTCACCGTAGCCATCGACACCGCCGTATGGTCTTCTAGAACGCAGCTCGCTTCGATACAATTAACGCGATACGATACGATAGATAATAGTATGTGTGTGCATATATATAATACGTCTACTTCGTAATTAACCCGTATTATTTAACGATCCTTTCTCGATTCATCGCTAATAAACAACTTTCCCCGCGTGCTCGCGTCAATATGGATTGTAATTGATCGGCGAATTAATCGACGAATACGCGCTCGGTGCCGCTTAATTAGTGGATTTTATTAGTTTTAATTGCCCGTTCAATTAGTTTTTAAGTTTCGCGAACATTCAGCTTGATACGATTTTACGCACGGATTTGTATTTATTTTAATTGAGAGCCTAATTATTTTTCAACTTCCGTACCATCGATCTCGTATCATACGAGATATTGTATATGTAATAAGAGATATATAATTCGGTCCATTTTATAACGACGAGATCTGTAATATTCTTCGTTGCTAATGAATCGTCTTTCTTTTCCCTATAATACGATGTAATAGACTAATTAATCGATTATGATGATTTAACTAGTCACTTATACTAATCCGAACGTTTATCGACTATATAAACTCAATTAATTAATCAATCGTATCGAATCAATATAAAGTGTCCCGTATTGATTTATTCGAGTTATGTTGACTCGTTGTTGCACAAACAAAAAGTCTTTCTAATATCTGTAAATGCTACCCATCCAATCAATCGATCATACTAATTCTATATTAATTCTCTCCGTGAAATGTAAGCGCTGGAGACGATCTAATTTCGTCCACCAACTCCAATACTTTTATTATCGTTCGTGCCAATTTCGTAGAAAGAATTTGGACTAGATTGAAAAAAAACGTAAGGAATCGATAACGCGTTAAATTTGAAGAAGCCGAACTCTCGATTATCGACTGGATTTTTAAATAGTTGCCCTGGAAATAACCGGCAAATGGCGCACGCGAATGGTCCAAGTTTCACCGCGGAACGAGAGCTTGCGTTCGCTCGTTCGTAGCAGCTACGATATCGCAATAGCTCCATTAATATGGTATGGTGGACTACGTATGATTTAATGGCAAACTTCCCTCTTCAGCATTCTGCAACGTTCGTACGCCTCGTTAAGGCTGCTCCCACGCAATCGCTGTTTCGTGCTAGACGCTAAATCAAATCCCGATGAAGCCGATACCATTCGATGAACAATCCCTACTACTACAGAGGAGAGAGAGAAGTATCGACGGAGTACCTACTAGAAAAAAAAACGTGCTTCATCCGTATCAATTCTCATAAAGCTTGACGCGCCATTTCGTGGACTTTACTCGGCTATCTTAACCCCTAACCGATCTCGTAGGATCGGAAGTGATCATAAAATGTGCTTTAGGTAATGGTCAAAAATAGTAGGTATCTACTATATCCGGGAATGTCGAAGATCTCCGATCGGTAAAAAGTGAACGATAACGAGAAGAACTTCTCGTTAAATTCTTTCGAAGATAATCTTTCCTTTCGTAGGAACATTGTCTGTACTTGGTTGCCTACACTTTCGAGGCCGGTACCTACGAATGACGGTACAAGCGGCATAGCGGAAGCTTTGTTCAAGTGGTCAGACTTTGAAAAGCCCTCTTAGCTAAGTGCGCATACGGTAATAAGGGCTCAAGATTGACTTCGAGAACACTTGAAATGGCAAACTTCTCGGGGCCTTCCGCGAACTCGGAGCACCTGTTTAGCTCGTTACCCAGCGTCTGATAATATCCGCTTGAACATTTGCTTTGTAATAATAACGAGTAAAACAGTGCTGGGAAATGTTAGAAAATAAATCTGGCGACAGGATTGGGGCGATGCTGTCTCGTTAAAAAGAGAAGAAGAAAAAATGGGAAAAGAAGGTGCAATAATTGCAAAAACGACGATGAATCCGGACAATACCGAAAGACTACAATTGGACCGCAAGCGTAAACATAAAGTGCGAAACGTAACGCAAATAAGACGAGTAGGTACTCAACGAGAAAGGTCTAGCCAGTATTGCTTTTGCGTTGGCTGTGAAGAGAAGTAAAGTGAGGCAGTAGTAGGAGGGGTTGGGTGGTAGGTACTTGTATCGATTTACTTTAATCTTGGGAATGGGATTTGAAACTGGCAACGATTCCCATGAATTAATCTCGCACGCGAGACTCTCGTGTACGGGCTTTGAGCTATCGCCTTTACAAAACGCTGCTTATCGTAGCGCGGAACACGCTTCGTGCCACCGTAGACTCTCTCGGTTCTTCCTTCTTCTTCTTCTTCTTTTTTTCTTTCCTTTTCTTTTCTTTTCTTTCGCCGAATGAAACGTCGCGCTAGGCCCTAGGCTGTCCGTCTTCCCTATCTCATCCGTCTCGTTAAAGGACGACGAGATAACTCCGGCCAAATTGCTTTCACCGTGATGATGATTCGAGTGACGAGTGTTTTTTAGGTGGTAGGCGTTATGGCCGAGGACATAAAGGATTCCATGGAAGATACGACACGAACTCGTCGTCGTCGTCGTCGTTGGTTGCTTTCGTCATCTGGCCAAGGGCCAACGCCTCCAGTACGTTTTCGACGCGACGATCTATGTCCCACGGTCTTACCTTCGTATGAGCGACGCGTGATTTGACGGATCGGCCTCGAGGTTGGATCAAAAAAAAAAAAAAAGGAAAGGAAAAAAGGAGACGAGAAAAAAGAGAGAACGAGACAGACAGGCAGACAGAAACGAGTTGAAATTGTCAACGTGTTACTTTTGGCAAGACAGTTTTTTGGATAATATTGTTACGCCACGCTCGTGCTCATAAATGTTAGATCGAACGTGACGCTTCTGACACCCGAGACGATCAGTGTGTTGATAAACGTTCTTGGATATCGTGCATTCGTGCTGTGACGTTTGATATAATGATGGATGGCTCGCGAATTACTCGAGTTTCTAGCAATAGAGTCTAGATACGAATACGAGATCAATAATATTTTAGGATTTCGTTACGTACTCGATTGGAAAAAAGAACCGAATATATGTCGATAGTTTTTAGATATGATTTAAAATGAGCAATTGCAGCATATCCATACGTTCGAAAGACGATCATCAAGAAAATGCCTTCGAGGTGTTTCCGTGCATCAAGAAATTAACGAGTCTGGAGTTTCACTAAATTGGACCGTTTAAAGATTCAACCCGATTCTTTTTAGAGCGCGCGAATATGACGCGAGTTTTTTACTCGCGTAATCGTGACACGATCGGAACGAGGCTCAAGCTATTTCCTCATTAAAATTCAAACGGCATGACGGTAGCTGGCTGTCTTTACAGCACTACTTTATTATCGCGATTTTATAGTAGTTCCTCTCCTGGTCCCTCTATCTCTCTCACAAGTTCGTTATTCGCAGAGATTCCTAGATCGGTCCTTCGCGGAAAAGCGCGAAGAGAGAGAGAGAGAGAGAGAGAGAGAGATGGAGGGAGGGAGTTAGTCAAAAGAAGGCGTTTAGCATTCGCAAGACGTACGACGGCTCTTCGACCTAGATTACCCAGATTTTACTTCTCCCCGCGTGCTACATTAAGCTCGACTATACTTTCCGTATTAGTTACTATTCACTTAAGTGCCGCGCGAAAATTATAAAGTAATGGGAGAACCGAACTGAATAATTCAACGTGACGTATAAACAGGACAACTTTCTCGGCTACTTGAAATACCAATGAGAGCTCTACTTGATCGGCGAAACCGATTCTTGGTCTTAATAATTAGTCGTCTTAATATTAATCCTCTTACAAGTCCAGTTTTATACTATCGTAACACACGTATACATATATTTCCATCGGCTTATAATAAACGGTATCAAGATCGGTTTTAAAATTAATTTAAGCTCGATAATTAAACGTATATAATGATATTGTCTCTATTAATCTTAATAATGAATTCGATATAATTCTTAATTAATTATATCGGATTTCATGAACGTAACCAGCTCCAATTACTTTGCTCCCTTTCCAATCCACCTCCTATCTTCGTTTCTATAATAACATCTTCCTACTCGTTCCAAATTTTCAGCAGGATTCAAAATAAGCTCAAAGACCATAGATGAGATACAATTTGCCGATTCGAAAGACTCCTCTGAAAAGGCAATCACGAACGTCATCTCGTTCCATTTTAATATATACGCGTTACGGGATACCCAACTGTGTGTATACAACTGATTCGCTCGTTTACAACGACAAATGAAGTGTCTCTTTACGAGGATACAATGAGGAGGTATTCAGGTCATAATTTCATGTGAGATACGTTCGGGCAGGTGACCGTAGAAATTGGCCGGCACACTTCTCATTGTGAGATATAGAAGCATGAAGAGAAAGGGAGAGAGAGAGAGAGAGAGAGAGAGAGAGTATACAAAGGGTCCATGAAATATATTCCATGTTTTGTGGATCTTCGTGTTAAGTCAGCACACAACGCAATTGTTTCGAGCGTCCCGACAGGTTTACGTCTCATAAAGTTCTAAACGCGTTCCACCAAGAAAGACCGAGAGAGAGAGAGAGAGAGAGAGAGAGAGATCTTAGCGACCCCATTTCTGCTAACCCAGCAACGTCTCACCACTATAATTGTATCTATCGCGATTGCTCTCCATTGCCTGTTAACTACCCTTCGAGATAATTTCCTATCTTCTCGATTATATTGGAAATTATTCGATCTGCAGTTTACAGATACCATCGTGCTATTGAATTCACGTTTATCATAACTAATGAATAATATAAATTACTATTTATTGTAAATTTCAATAGTAATTTTTAAACATGTTACACATTTTTTATAGTAATCGTCCACTTGTCTAATAATCTATCGAATTACAGTACTCTCCGCTGTACACCGTGAATACGACCGAACTAATTAGTAACAGATTTACCAAAAAAATTCCCAAATTCATTGGCGTCACATTTCGTAAAAACGTCATCGTTAGTTACGCAATTGGAGTCACCATTGAAAGGATTAAAATTGTAGCTCCTCCTCGAAAGCCGCATCGTTAGCGAAAACGACGGACTATCATAGGGGCTGAACGATTACCACATTTTTCCAGAAAGCAAACGCGTACGCGGTAAGAAGAGGGGAAAAAAAATATTCAAAGCGTTCGACGCATGCAACGACGATGACGTCGACGGGACAGATGGCACTCGTGGAAAAAAATTTACCGTTCGTTGACGAATCCGATTGCGTTCTCTCTCGCGTCTGCCAATCTTGGTGGCCAATATAAAGCAACGTATACCGAAACGAAAGTTACGTTCTCGAACGACGACGCATAGAAAAACGGACGTTTTGAACGTGGGGGTCACAGACAGGCCATCACCATACACCACCGGTGTATCACCAACACGACTACCATCGCCAACATCACAACCACCGATACTGCTACCACCACCGCTAGCATCCACGTCATTACACCGACACACATTGCCGGCATCGTGCTCGAGAGATCGATAAAGAACGCTCGAATCCGCACGCGGCCGCGGGAGCAATCAAGTGCTCGAGAATTTATTCGGACTTAGTTACGCCCATAATTACGATTTTATCTCCCGTCGACGATGATTTATTTCGAGTCGTCATTGTTACGTGTCGAAAGCACGCTGCTTTTTAAGGGAGAGGCCAGACTTTTCGGTGTACGCATTAAGGACGAGCCTCTCTGCGGTTCGAGAGCACGGAAGAGTGCTACTTCGAAGAAAAATAAGGAAAGGAGAGAAAAGAAGTAATTTACATTTATATCGAGTAACGGTGACCTCGTTACCGGAGATCTCTTTCGATTTTTGTTATATTAGCTCGGATATTATACCAAGGAAGTCAATATAGAAGCACCCTTTAAAGATAAATTGTTCGGGAAAATAATGTTTGTAGTTGATAACTCGATAAAGGAACTTAACAAAAAATATGAGGAACCTCGTTTGTGTTTCTAGTGGAAAGAGTTCTTGAGAGGTGAAATTCTTTCTTAAATAAGGAAAGAATAAGAGAAGACATTTTGATACGTTTTTTTTAACAATTTATTTTTTTATACAATATATTTTACATTCTCTTCGAAACTAACGTTACCGAGGAACGGTAATTAAAATAATATATTTATATGTAATATCACGAAAATTGATTATCCAGCCCACTATGTTAGCCGAGCAATTCGATACTACATTTCTTTCCCGATTCATAAATAATTTCGATCGTTAAACCAGCCGTGCACTTGACATCGTGTTCTCTATCCCTATTTTACGAGGAATACATGTTTTCTCCATCCTTACGTGTTTCCTCGCTCGTACGTTCAGCTTCGAAAGAAGAGGCTGACATGGATCGAGCAAGTTTTTCGGTAAACGATAAATTTTTGTCGAAACAAGGACGACGACGCAAAGCCCTCTTCTTCGTTCGGTTGGCTGCCCTGTACGATCATTAGTTAACGTCGGCATCGCATAATTCGTATAAAGTATCCTGTTATGACTATTTACTTTCCTCTCACACGCATTTTCGTCGATGCTTGCCGTCCCCCCTCTCTCTCTCCCCGGGCAAATAAAGGGACGATTAATTTTCCAAACTTTTCCAACCGTTCGAAGGTTACGGAAGCTCGATTTGTGTCCGTCAGCCGCAAGCCGGTTAATCGCTTGGAAGGAAACGATCGTTAAGCTAAGGAAAAAAGCAAGTGGACTTGCGAGGGAAAAAAATAATAAGGAGTGCAAACGATGCAAAGGATACTAATCATTTCTAAATAAAATTCTAACGAATAGATCGAACGAACTTTATATCATTCGTTCATTTTTACCTTACCTTCGGGTAATCTCGATAATTTATTTTCCAAGCGTAGCCTTCAAAGAAAACTTAAAAGTGTATCCGACTAAACTGCCACGTTCTTAAAAGCATCGAGTAGTAGTATAACTTACTCAGCACTTTTGATCCCCCTATTAATCCATCCACTACCGATAAATCATTTTTTCTCCAGGAAACGTAATTACCTACTTTTAATTACCGTCATCGCGAAGTTCCTAATTATACACGTCGGTCGAGACATTTCTTCTGATCGAAAAAATTGCTCGATCGAGTGGCTCGCGTCTATTTCCGTTTGGCATCGATTTCGAAGCGATAGAGATTTTTCGGTTGGAAAATGGCCAATTTTCTTTTCTCTTCTGCTCTTTCTTCTCCCTCGTCTTCCTCCTCCTTCTTTCCTCGGCGCATATAATTCTTACCTAACGAAGGAAACTAGCAGCTCGCGACCGTTCGTGCGTGGAATTTAAAGAGCGGCTGAGGGTGAGCTCGAGATTGGAGAATCGATCGATCGAAGGAAGGAACGTTGTTCTAAGTTTTGTCGGCTTGCTGAGAGACGAAAACGAATCTAAAGAGAGAGAGAGAGAGAGAGAGAGAGAAGAACAAGTAAGTAAAAGAGTGAAAACAAGAGAAAGAAAACGAATGAGAGTGTGAGAGAGAGAGAGAGAGAGACTGGCAGCCTCTCGCGGTGTGCATCGAGTTTAAACTTTCGACGACTCTTCGTCGTCTCCCGTTGGATGTTAAGTACGTTAAACTGCCGCTTTGCTCCCAGAAGACGCGACGTTTCTTCTTTCCTCTACGTCCTTTACATTCCTTCTGTCGAATTAGAGCCGTCACCAAACATCGCATTAGTACCGTGCCAGTTTCTATGCGCATTAGGCGCGCGACCGTGTACCCTTTGCGTACGTCTGACACAAATCTCACGAGCGAGCTGCGTTGCATGACGCGAACTGCTTCGTTGTTTGTTGAACGACCCGGTGCAATTCATGAGAAATAGGTAAATTAGTTTTTTCGAAAAAAAAGGGAATTATAGGTTTTACGAAAAAGGAACGCGATAATCAGGATTCGTGTGGCGTTTGAATTCACGCGGCTATGAACGAGTAATGGCAGCGTAATCGCAAAATCAAAATTCTTTTTAGGCGCAATAGTTTCGTTCTAAGCAAACAATAGGTAACGTATCCATCAAGGGTTTAAAATTATGACCATATGGTACTCGACATCTTTTTTTTATGTATGCCAGTATTAAAACATGTTACAAGTCCTTGATTAAAAAATTACGGAGCATTAGATGACCGACACGTGTTTAGAAATATCGT
>JAIFRP010000010.1:174915-190444 GCA_032403825.1 Odynerus spinipes | reverse complement strand
AGAGAGAGAGAGAGAGAGAGAAGGTGAGTTTGAAGAGAGGGAGAAGTAAGAGGGAAGGGATAGCCAGCGAGGGGGAGATGGGAAGGAGAAAAGCAGTGGACTTTTAGCACCGAGTGGTCCTTAAAAAAGAGGCGGTACTGTACGCGCTCTACGCGTTATATGCGCGCGATGCCCACTTGGCGCGATGAAACGTCAGAAAAGTCGAGACTGCGGAGGCTGCAACTAGGAAAAGCACACGATATGTACTCGTAACTACAGCGACGATAATGCCACTCGAGGAATGCATCCAAAGAGAACCGACGAAGCGTCAGTATTTCAAAAGCCGCTTCTGACCGAAATGCATTGCGTGGAATCGCGTTCTCGTTTCTTCCCACCCACCTTCCACCGCCCCGTCCTTTCCCTCTTTCTCGCCCCTTCTCGTATCTCTAGCCATTTTTGGCCCATCCCCTTTCTCTATTTCTATCCCTACTCCACTCTTCCTGCCTTGTTCCCTTTCCGTCTCTGTCCGTCTTCATTTTCTCTCTCTCTCTCTCTCTCTCTCTCTCTCTCTCTTCTCCAGCGTCAGACCCCACCCACTACACTCTTTCAAAGAGAACACGTATGTAGGTGTTTCTACCTACAAGCGAGAGTAACAAAAAGAATGAATAATATTCCGGAAGCTTAAGGAGTATCTTTGGAATCGTGGTTCTCTGAAATTACTGGAAAGCTGTTATCACCGAGCCGGTAAAAATGCTTTCTACGGTTCTGAACGCACCGATGATCACAGATTCCTCGCTTTTTCTTTAGTTTCCTGGATTCATTTCATCTATGTAACAGCACATTCATTTATCATTCGTGCGATAAAGAATTGAATAGTAATTGAAGTGTTCAAAGTATGCTTAACAAATGTCGATCTTTTTATATCTCCGTACAATTGTTATATCATCGTCGACTTTGAAATCCGCGTTAAAAATTGATCGTCTGGTTAACGACCATTCGTTGAAGAACTCATCCACGTTGATGAAACATGAACTCCGACGATATCGCCGAGCGCGCTTCGCGAGTAAGATCGAGTATCAAACCTTAAGCTTAAGCAACCTCATCCACGTAACCTTCCATTCGTTCCTATTAATACCGCCGCCCTACATACACGCTAAACGATAATCTTCTTCCTCTTCCACCGGTAGAACTAGATCTTATATCCAATCAGTGCGCCACTCGCTCGCGCGCAGGTTCTCGGAATTCTCCAACGAGGCGGAACGTCTAGTTTGTCGACATAACGTTATCGCTAAATGAGTCGACGGTCGCGGATTATTAGGTCTCGCGATTAACGTACCATCCCCTTGGCCAACCACCGAGATCCTCCTACGCTTCCGCGTCATCTATAGATACCTACTAGAAAATATCTATTTTATCTGAAAACTAAAAGTACCTCCTTTAAATCAAAACTCCGAGTGAGCTTCGGTTAATCCTTCCGATGGGACAGTATTCTCTTGTGAAAGCTAACAGTTTTAATACGACGGTTCTAATACGTTCTAATACGTTTCTAATACGTCGAATGTTCGTGTTCCTCAGAAATATTCGAGCGATCGACACTTTGAGTACCAATTTCCAAGACTTTTTATTAACTCTCATATACCCAAAGCTCCTTTTTACTTAACCCGTAATCGCTTTTCCTTTATAGTTCGCTTCAAACAAAAGCGATTACAAGATTAATTGATCGGTCTTCGCAACATCGTTCTACCATCAAACTCTATGATCGGTAAAAGTTTGAGGCTCTTGTTCTATCACCGAAAAACCAGGAACTAGGGAAACATTCTTGCACGAAACTCGGGTTGAATGATAAACTAGCATGTTTTAAAGTAATTGCCTTCAACGGAATCAAGCTGACAGTGAGTGACTGCAACCATCGAGATGGGATCTGTACAAAGCAAAAATAGCACGTTCTCTTGAGATAGCTGAAGCAGCACTGTATCAAGCGGTAACGTTCGAATCTAAAGCTAACTTGTTTCGGACTAGAAATAAAAGCTCGTTGTTTCGTTCGATAAATAAATGCAATTTTTAAATAATCTTTAGGTTTAAAACCCATATATCGACACGTGATCATTCATCGTGGAAACTTGAACAAAACAGAAACCTATAGGTACCCCATAAAGATTGGCACACATCAATCGTCTACTCGATCGTGAATGGAAATTTTTAAGCTCGTTCTTCCCGAACTCTACGACGTTCTTCCTTTACTATCGAGCATGCCATCACACGTTACGTTCAACCGAACGCGTCTTGTTATTCTTCGGAGACTGTAAGGCAGATACCAAACGACATCGTGCTGTACCTTTTATGGGGCCACAAAGCTTGCTCGCGTGTGCTACAAAATCTCGTTTACTCGCATGGCGTAAAACGCTATCCCAAACCTTACCACCTCGTACAGCTTCACGAATTATTAGACGCAGTCTAAGTAGATATCTAACAAATTTCAAAGAGATACGAGAACTTCTGCTTCCTGTTATTAGAGTGAAAAATAAGATTGCGAAGAAAATGTAGAAACTAATAGGGTATTGTAATTATTAACGAGCGTACCTATACCTGTGTATATGCATTGGCGTAAAAGTTTGAGTATAAAAAAGAAAAAGGAAAGATACAAAAAACAGAAAAACAATCGAGAAGCTCGAAGATCTCGGATATACCATGCATTACATAAGCCGTTTCGACATGGTGCATCGTCCTGGACCATTTCGAGGATGGGGGAGAGGAGGGGGCAAATTTCCTCTCGCTGCGAACACTCGTTACGATAAGATACGAGAAAGCGGCACATTTTACCAGCATTGTTACTCTCTTCTTCTCCCACTCCCTTTTTATCGTAGCGTGTCTCCCTCTCTTTCTCTCTTTCTATCTCTCCTTCTCCACAGCTTACTAAACGCTCGACGTTCCGAAAAAGAAAGAAAAACTGGCGAGGGTTTTTCTTTCTTTTTCGTAATACACACTCGCTTTCCCTCTCCCGTTTCTCTTTCTCTTCCAACTATTCTCCATATTTACCAACGTTTTTACTCCTTCGATGTTCGTACCACGCTTGGATGCGATTCGAATTCAGTATGAACGCAGCCACATTAAGTTCTCCGAATTTCAAGTACGTGCGTCTCCTTTTTTTTGGAAAACCTGGCGAATGCAACAGAAGTGCATGCGATCAAAGATTCGATACAATCTCGAAGAACACTGGATCAATATTTAAGTATTCCTTATACGGCATGTTTATAGTAATACGGGTAGTAAAAATAATAACGATACTATTTTACGATGAAACAAACGTCGTTACGGTAAATTGAAGTGCTCCGAATATAGGTAGGAAAGTCAAAATTTCAGCGCGTTATCTTGATCTACGGATACCATTTGCAAATTAACTCGACAGACGGACATAACTCCGCCTACCGGTACGGATTAGTTGATCGACGTAAATGACATAACCAATCAGCGTTAGGCCATAGACGAAATAGTTCCGAGCTCCTTGCGTTTGCCTTCGGTACATGAAACATTCAAGCTAAATCTACTCAAAGATCTCGGGAGACGTCGTATCGATCAGGTTACTGATCAAACAGTTTTCACGTTGCTTAAGTTTCCAACTTCTTTTTCTTTTCCTAAGCAAAATCCCACCATCATTTTCGTAAAACACAATATACGAAGGGTGTTCAAAAAGTTCTTGAAATATAAATTGGGGAATAAAAAAAATTCCGACGAGATTAAATCTGAACAATTTACAATGTCCTATAAAATCTCCCATCGCTCATACCAATTAGTTATAAATATAACATCCCGTTTACGAATAATAACCACTTTTCCGAGAACTTGTTGAACACTCTACGTACCTACCTAAAACAATTTTGTAAAAATCGCACTGACAAAAATATGATCCTGAAAAAAATGCCAACCCACACACAGGCTTATCAATTACGATCATCTCCAGAAGAACAAGACGTTACATCCCGAAAAGGCGGATAATATAGACGGCAGCTACCCATCGCGCGATAGGTGGTCCGTTATAAATTCAACGATAAAATCTGCACACGATTCTAATTTGATTTGCATGCCGGCGTGAATCCTCCGCGCCATTCTTCCCAGGGCGCGTCGGCCCGCCCGTCGGAAGGTTTCAGCTGAAATTCTTCGAGAAACATTCCATCCCGCGTCTCTTAACATCCCAAAGAAAGTCCGTCGTTGTATTGCCGTGGGCGACTAGCATAAACTAGCTAAGAAGAAAACTTTGAATGGGCTTGGGATATATAAAAGAAGCCGGGGAAGAATGCGGACGGCAAAGCGTTCCTGATATCTTATCACCGTAATGGCCGCCGTAGGCTTCTCTCTCTCTCTCTCTCTCTCTCTCTCACTCACTCTCTCACATACATGTATTCTGTCTACCTATCTATCTCCCAACCTATCTCTACGCAGCACACACCGTCGCGAAATTCTGCCCTGTCACAAGCCAGCCAGCCACGGCCGAACGTTAACGTATTCGCTCTACTTCCTGCAAATGGCAAACCGGCAGCTGCATGACGCGTCGAACGTATCGTTAAATGTACGATGGGACGCGATTTCGCATCGCTCACCGATTCGAGCCCGATATCGTTGGCTAGCTAGCCAACTCGCGCTCGTTCGCATCTCACTCTCTCTCCTACTCCCCCCTCTCTTCGATGTTATGATAGGGATTTCGTGACATCATCAAAATGGCGTCGCTGAACGCGTTCGTCGCCTGTAAAAAAAACTTGGTGTTATGGGAGGGTGGAAAAAGGATAATAGTCGGATACGTGTTGCCGTGACGATATAATGAAGACGTTACTGGCTTTTGATTATCCGGAAGCCTTGAAATAAAATAGATGTAAGTCTGACGTGTTAATCGCGAATTCGAAACGCTAAATTGCTATTTTATTGTATCTAATAATATTCGAAAGTATATTCCTAAAGTAAAAGACGTTAACCTGCGTGCGTTAACGATCGTTAATATCTCTACCGATAACTTCGATAGCAGTTATTACTCAGCGAACTTTATTTCGAAGTACAATGTACCTACTTGAGAAAAATTCACCCTTTCCATCTGGAACAACTGCATTGAAGAAAATCCATTCTGCATTATGAATCAGGTCGTTAAAGTAAATACGGGTGGTTCGACAGTCCGAAGCCCGAGGAATGGACGTTTTAATAAATAAATAAGATACACAACAACCTTGAGAGGAGGCAGATGTTCCGTTTTGCACGTAAGTACGAGCGGCTCATTTTGTCGAGGATAATAACGAGGCTTCGAGCTGCGCTGGGAAGTTTTACGCCGTTGGCAGATAGACGGAAGATATCCCTTAATGATACAATGGGATAATAGAGCGATTCGTTGCACGATAAACAACGTACTGCACCACGCCACGTTTTTTGCAAAGTGCACGAGCGAAAAAAACGATTTTCCCTTGAATGTGTATGTACGTGTGTGTGTGTTCGCGAGAAAATGAAAATATTCATGCACGTATACGCGTTTCCTTTGGCTATGTAGATGTACGTTCGTATGTACGTGTGATATAAATGCTATGCATAGATAATGTGGCCGTAGAAGAAATCGATAACCGTCTTCGTTCGAGCGAGAATTCTCACGGGAACGACGTTGTAACGATACGAACCAGTCCAAGAGAAAAATATTATATAAAATTTATTTAACGTTTAATACGGGTACGTAGCACAATTATATACTTATTTTGAGGAAAATTCGTGTGTTTTTCCCGATTCGTTTAGTACGTGGTAATAAACATAAAAAATTAGATTTCCGAGGACTTAGAAGAAGCTTTGCCAATATGTTCTATAATCACTGTGTATAACAAATTAGTGAAAAAAGTTAACGAGATCTTAACGATCGTAAGTAAGATTAATCATCTTGGCGGTACTCCACCGAAGAAAAGCAGTATGGAAAATATAAAGGAAAGAAAATATTCCAGATGAAAACATTTCACCGATCATTTTACGCTATCATGAAAAAGTGACAAAGGATCACGGAGCGATCGTTCTTAAAAAATGGACGGTTGACTTTTCGAAGTTACGAGCACGCATGGGAGAGCGTGATTTTCTCGTCGACAAAAAGCCCGCTGCTGTCGAAAGCGTAACGCGTTAGCGAAAGCGTTAACGTTTCACCGATCCACCGTACGTAACGATAAATTCTTCGTTCTTCGTTTTTTTTCAACTCTTTCTCTCTCTCTCTCTCTCTCTCTCTCACTTTTTTTTCGTCAGGAAACGTTGTTCTCCGGGGAATACATTTATCATTTCGTTTAAAAATTTCGTCGCGTCCCGAGTAAAAAAGTTTTTTTCTCTCACGCTCGCGAGCACGGCGATACCGAAACTCACGAGGAACTTTCGAACGTATATTGAAATTTGCATCTTCGTGGTGAAAATCTATACATATACGTACATACATACATACGTATACATATAGATAAGGAAGAAGAGATAGAAGAAGAAGAAGAAGAAGAAGAAGAAGAAGATAGGGGAAAAAGGAAAAAAAGGATAAAAAATAGTAGTACACGTTTTATCGAGCTCGTATTTTCAGTCGCGCAACATCGTCCTCTCCGTTTCGGTGGATTTTAAAACGTTTGCCTTACACGATCGATGAGCACACTTTCAGACACGGTCAATTAAATCTCGGCAAGCACCACTACTGACACTTACCAATACCAAACCGCCGTTACTACGAACAACACAATGATCGTTCGAAAGAGATAAAGATCGCGACTAAACCTCCCTTGTCATTAGGTAGAAACGATCGGGAGCTTTTTCAACGCATCAACGAGTTTCGCGGAATGCTTCATTAAACGCGTAAATGCTAGTTGGTACGATCGTTGATCTCGTGCTACTATCGCGAACGCACTCGATACAATGAAAGTGACGTGTACGGTATTTCGATGATAGTAGTGGTGATGGTGATGGTGATGGTGGTGGTAGTAGATTTGTTCCCATCGTTTTCACCGCAGATTCGATGATAGCCTTTAACGCGATTAGCGTATTCCCTATATTTTATTAATTCGTTCGAGTGCCCAATCGACTCTTGTAACCGTAACAAGGGGATCGATATTGGAAACGGGTAAGATAATTACGACGATCGAGATTCTCCTTATGAATGTGTTTGCGGACTAATAAAAACACGAGGAATCGATGGGAATTAGAAAAGATTTGTGTATTAAGTAGGTTAATATAAAATCGTTCTTGGGAGCATATATGTATATGCCGGTAGTTAATAATAAGTATTATTATTCAAATGATCGTTAATTTAAATTATCGAAAGTAGTACAATTTAATTAATGCATTTTCATTATAGACGCGTGTATTGTGAGCAAAGGAAAAACGTATCAACGTTATTATGTATTCCGAAGCAAAATGATTCTAACAAATTTATTGCAGAAAGTAGAACCTTTTATCGCTAATTAGAAAAGATGTTAATAAAGGACGTGCAGAATAACGAGTTCGCTCGCATTTTCTGCCGAAAGCACTGTTGCAAAAAGTGCTCGATAAAATAATATAAAATCTCGCATGAAATAAGAATAGAAGCAACATTTTCCGAAATTTATTTGAAATAATTATGTGTAACAATATGCTCTTTGCATTAGATGTCACATAATGTATTAACAATGAGCTTACAAAATTCAAGCGAACACAGCTTGGTAATGGTAAATGATAATTGCGTAATCTCTTTATGAGCGGAATTTCATTGACGCAATTATCATTTATTTAGACTTTATTGATTCATTAAACCACTTTATAAATACATCATTGGGCACCCGTTCGATAACTAACGCAATAATAAAGATTTATTGCAATTTATCGAATATGACAAACAAAGCATAGCATTCTACGTAAATTTGTCCATTTTCCTTCATTATTTAATAAAATGTGTAAATTATTTTTTTGCATAATCCTACCACAAAGAAGTTAGTACAATCTTGTTTAAAATTATTGTCGATCTCTCAGCACGAGTAAAAAAAAAGAGAAAAGGGAAAAGAGCGAATATTAAAGGCAAACTAATTATCTCGCAATACAATTTAAATTACCGTTTGCACAGTGGACTGATTCAAAGATTAAACGTTGCGATTGCTGATAGCAGCAGCGTGTGTTCACAAATTTCAGGCTAGGGCATATAACTCGAGAAAAACTTAAACGGTGAATCGACCGCACTCTCTCTCTCTCTCTCTCTCTCTCTCTCTCTCCTTTTCTCTTCTCTTCTCTTCCCATAATTCGTGCTCGAGAATGTATGAACGCGTAGAGCATAGTGCAGGAAGTAACCTGCTGCAACGGAGAGGCAGTAAATGGAAGATGAAAAGAACGTTCGAGCGTCTTAAGCGGCACGCCGCTTTTACATCGCTTTTGCGTTTCTCCCCGCGATCGTGAAAAGCTTCCGGCCGCGAAATCGAAACTGTACGTAGGTAGGTATACGCGGGCTCTTGCGCGAGAGACCCCACGAAAACGCGTTCGGCAGAAATTAACGAGATCCTCTGATATCGACAGGACACACTTAAAAAGCAATTTATATCGTTAATAAGATACCCACGCTGGATGAAAATACGTTGCTTGGCTTTTGGCCTTTCACATTTTCTATTAACGATACGCGCGTAGGTGTCTGCCGCGATTAATGGTATCCTGATAACTGTTTGAATTTGTGCGAACTCGAGTAGTCCTATTTTTTGTATCTTTTTTTTTTTTAGTAACTGTTATAGCAATCGGGAGAAATTAATTAACTTTTATATCCGAAGTGTGTCTTTCGTTGTGGAGATAATATTGCCGGCATAAATAAAAGAACGTTTTAAAAACAATTTTTTAGCATCGCTCGTTTGTATTTTTACGAGACCAGAGAAAGATATTTCAGGTATAAATGTTGAGTAATTTGTCGTGTATATTTTGAAAACATAAATTTGACATGGACAATGTAATATTCTACGAGAGCGTATTTTAAATATTTCAAAATAGCTTCTCATTAATATTTTATCTCTACTACGAGTTATAGCCGCATTTAAAAATAATTTTACACATTTTTCTAGAATTTCAGCCTGGTAATAATAAACGACACGTAAATGCGTGACCACGTGCACGTGACAGCTTAAAAATGTGGGTAATTGTTAACGAAAACAAGAAATCTCGTTCCACGTATGACCCAATTATTTAAGGAAATTAATCCTCTTTTATTCGTTTCTAATTATTCGTTTAAAACATAAGCAGCTGGTCAATCGTGCATAGCCCCGTAGTATGTGCGTCTCGCTCGATGGAGCTAATGGTGTTTCTTGTTTCCAATGTACGCGCATACTCGAACGTTATTTACAGGTCACGGTAAATAAACGGCTGATCTCGAATCGAACCACGATTTATATGATCGAACGTTATTTAATGGGCGAGTGTCGAAGTGGATCAAACGAAGTTGAAGTAAATCGAGAAATTGTTCGAAACTCGATCCCGAATAAATTTATTGAAATTTTTGAAGCTTACGACGGTGAAAGAGTTTTGTCAAATAAAAAGCGAGATTTCGATATCATTCATGGAGAACATTTGACTATCCCTCGATCATTATCATCGACATGTTATCGAACATTAGATGAACATAGGATTCGGGAGAGAGACGGATCGTTTATCGGTGTTTTATTGAAATGCATTAAAGGTACATTCTCGTGATGTACATACATCGCGAGATTCGTAAGCACGTTTAGCGGGACTTCGAACTGGATCATTAATCATAGAAACCGTGGGCGGACGGTAATGGATGGTTATGGACCGATCCGTAGCTACGTTCGATTCATTGATCGGAGAATAAGTAATCGCGATGGGGCTAATTCTTTTAGCAGCCGGTACCTTTCAAATCCCTACGTTACGTTCACCAGTATCCATCGTGCGGAATCTTCGCATAGGATTTATGTGCATTCTTAAAATAGAAGATTGGCTGGATAAAGTATCACGAGCAAAATGGAAATTCTTTAAAGCATTCTTTTTTAAGCTATTAATTCGGCGTACTCGTCTATTTCTATCAATAATAGGTAACCGATACTTTGTTTTCCAAATTTACGTTGTACTCAAAATAAAGAATGTGCCGTCGATAAAAATACGTATCACCCAGACATTATCGTACTTATTTATCTCGTTTGCGAGATTAACCGAAATCGAGTAAACGACGCAGCTCGCCGTTGAAAAATACATTTTGCAAACTATTTTTATTCAGCGAACCAGACGTAAGAATTATTGACAGCCTTTAATTCGGATACTCTCGTGGAAGCGTTATTGAAATGAAATAGCCTGAGACGTCTCGAATTTACGAAAGTCATGAAGTTAAATATCTGCTGCTATTTAAAAAGAATATAATATCTTCACAATGTTGTCTTATTTACAAAAATTAGCCGAACAAAAAATAATGAATTGGAGTAAACGGAGAAGGAATCTCTCGAAAATGCACACACATCTGTAATCAGGGATACGTTGAGCGAGAAATTCGTAGCACCGTAGCGAAGTGGAGCGACACGTTTTCTCGAATGGAAGGCGCGACCTCCTGGGAGGAGTGTGGCAGGATGGTGGGGATTTAAAAAGAGCTTAATCGACTTAAGAGCAAAACTAGCGCGTCGGGACGTCCCTTTTTCTTGGCAGAGAATCCGGAGGACCGGTCAGCCTTCGATAGTTCGTATACTCTGGTCTATGTGGTAGTACACGGTACGTGTGTCGCCTAGAGAAACACGGAAAGACCTACTCGTAATCGAGTCTCCGTCCAATTAGGCCAACATAGCACCCTCGTGCCTCTTTTTCTTCTCTTTCTCTTTCCTCTTCTCTCTCTCTCACTCTTTGCTGCTGCTGCTGCTGCTGCTGCTGCTATCTCGAAGGCACTCCTTCCCTTTTACTTTATTCTCTCTGCTACTCGAAATCGTTAGCCCCTCGATGCCGGATTTTACGTCGATTCTACTACTGTGAAAATCCTACCGTTCGCGTTTCTAAACCTCGATTGTTGTTATTGTTTCATCGGATCAGAAAGCACTTCGGACGTTATACGATATTTTCTTCGACTATTGTGCGACGAATCGCTGTGACTGCTCTGTCGCTATTTATTTCAGCTGCTCGTTACGTTGTTGCAAAGATTCGTATATCCATAGAGATTTATTAAGCTCTCTTATTGCAAAAATAGAACAATTAAGATTGAAAAGCAGCCACTTTCGTAATCACCAATAGAAATGATAAGAATGATAACCGAAGACGAGTAGTATGACACCGCAGATCGATCTCGCGTTAACTTCATGCATAAATCAGAAACAAAAAACGTACGTATATTTTTCCACGAGGTCTTTCTACAAACTAGCAGACAATTTCGCGGACCGGACGATCGCGTAGTCGTAACAATTTACGGTGACGAAATACGGCTCCATTGTACCTAGATGATTGTGGGCCATGCCGAGACGCGTACTCGGGACGATTAAAAAATTATGGTAATTGTCTGTACCGGCTGGAAGGCCGGAGCGTAATATTTTATAGGACAATAAGTCTCTCGTGAAATTCCTTCCTACGAACACGACGTTTTCAAGAACGAGAGAGAGAGAGAGAGAGAGAGAGAGAGAGAACGCTTCCAACCGTTTGCGTATTATTACCTCGAGCATTTCTCTCAACGAGTGCCAACGAATCGAGCTCATTTTTACCTTTAATTTTACAACGCGCTAAGCTTCGACTCCTCTTTTCCCTATGTCTTCTTCTTCATCCTTTTCTCACTTTCTCTCTATCTCTCTTTCTCTCGTTCTTTCTTTCTCGTCTTCTCATTCTCTTTCTCATATTCTCCCTTTCGAAAGAGCATTTCGCGAACGACGAGCGAAACGACGCGAGTTTAAGATGATGGTTATCGTCTTTTTCCAGTCGGTTGTCCCACGCTCTCATGAGGTCACTACTACCGTCGGAAAACATGAAGACCGATCGTTCGACGATGATTCTCGGCTTCTGCGCTCTTCTACTTCTCCTGAGACCCGACGTTTGCTCCCTCGAAATACGTAAGTGTTTATTCATGATAATAATAATAGTAATAATAGAATAATAATAAAATAGACACAGCTACTACGTGTACTTGGCCAAATTCATTATGGATTAAACGTGTTTGCTTGGACACGTGTTTCATTCAGCACTCGTATTCTGAATCTTTAATACAGACATTTAAATATTCAAGTAGATCGAGTACGTTAGCATAGAATAAAAACGTTTACTTATTTATAACTTCGATGCCGATTACACGAATAATCGCATTATCGTTTCATAAGCGATGTTAAAATATCCCAAGTATTTAATATTTCAAAATAAAACAAAAACATTAAAGTTACACGGAGGTCTCTCTAAATTAAAATTAAAAAGTGCATTTAAAACATAATATATTACGTTACATATACTTACGATATATGCACGTCGAACGTTAAAGAATATAAAAAGTAAAGGAAAACGTAGAAATAAACCGTATCCACGTATCGAAAACCGAGCCACAAATGGATATCACAGGAAGTACGCGTTTAACCGTAATAAGAAAGCACGAGCGATCTGGTTAGGAAGAAATTGCCTCCCGATCGAGAAACCTCGACTATGTAAGAATACCAGTGGAAGGAAGTAGAGAGAGAAGAAAGGAAAGGTAGATAGAAAGAAGAGGAGGAAGAAGGAACGGGTCGAAGGAGCAAGGAAGTCGAGCGATATTTTTCTTTCGAGCAAATTTGCCGCTGTTGCAAGTACGAAGAGCTCATTCTCCTGGAAGGAAGATCTCCTGAGCGTTTCTCTCTTTCCCTTTCCCTTTCCCTTCCTTCCTTCCATGCTTTCTTACATTCCCTACATTTTCCCTTTTCTCGATTCCCTATCTCTCTCTTTCTCTCTCTCTCTCTCTTCCTCTTTCTCTCTTATTCGCTGCTCTTGGCCCGTCAAATTTTTCATCGGGAGCAGGTGATCTCCGAGTTTTTATTTTCCTCCGGCCGGCTTCGCGATGGGGGTTCCCATCAGTCCTGAAGTAATGACTCGCTATTCTCCACCCGCCCGGGGGATCAATTATTTTGAATCTAATGCGACAGGATAAATTGCATCCCACGAAAGGCTCCTTACCCCCTTCTTCTTCTTCTTCTCCTCCTAGCTCTCCGCCTTTACACCCACTCCGACTATCCTTCGCTACCCTTGCGTCTTCCCTATCCGTTTTCCTACCCTATTCCGCGCGGAGATGCCGCCGGTAAACGGGAACGCGATGTTGAGGTTAGAAACACGCTTTTCTCATGGAGACGTAGACTCGCGGTACGGAGCGAGCGTTTAACTTACGAGCGAGGAGGACACGATCGAGTTAGACTCGACGGTGGGTTCTCTTTAAAAGCGATTCTCGAGGAATTTATATGCTGAAGTGGGAAATCACAATTTCAAGAGGACAGCTTACGTTGAGTTTTTAACTTAGACTTAGAAAAAGGGGAGGGCTACGATTCTTGCCTAATTTTAATAATCCAAATGTGTAATCGTAACGACTCGATCTATTGGTGATTTTTTAACAAAAGACCTGAGGTAAAAATTATGAAAACATAAATACCAGGAGGAGAAACGATTTAACGAGCACAGCATCAGAAGGATGACGAGAAGGACGAGCTACTCGTCTCGTAGCAACACCATCCCGTGCAGGAGAAAAAAGAGGAAGAGAAAACCTTGAAAAACAAAGACAGGTGGTAAGCTGAACGCTGTCGCGTCATCCTTGCGACCTTTTGCCTGCGCCAAGGGCTTTTCTCCTGTACTCGTAGACTTCCGTCTTCCTCGTTATAGTAAATGATCTGTCTTTGTGGTTGAACAAACAGTTACACAAAGATAAACGAAGGCAACGGAGAGCACTCGAGCAGTCGTCTCGAGACGCTTTCGAGGACCCGGACTCCGTCGGCCCTTGTCCAGCCTCCTTCGTCCCTTTTGCTCTTAAACCGAGTAGAGCTCGATGCTCCGGGCCATCGTGATCCTCCGATCTCACCAACGGTCCATCTCGTTGGAAAACGTAAGTCTGACGGATTTAATATGAAAAAAAGAGTCCGACAACTTTAATTCCTTTCTATTTGATCTAGTTGGTTAGTTAAAAAAAGATTTACTAGGGGTTGAAACTACATTCTTCCTCGATCCGAACATATTCCGAAATATCAAATTTCACGTTTGCGTTGCACGCGTTCAAACAAACGGACTTCCTGGATGATATTTGGCTGATAAAAAAATTGCTTTGCTCCGACGAGCATCCTTTATGTTTAATCCTTTCAAAACCGATTGTACAGCTCGGCTATATAAATTCTTGAAACTACCCTCACACCGACGACACGTTGAGATAGGTCAGCTGGGTCTTACGTTAAAGAAGAACGATCGGAGCTCGCGAGCGGGATCGTTTTAAAGAGGACAATTCAATCAGGCATCCGAAACCACCTTCGGCAGTTCTATCGACTCGATTCCTTCGATATCGCTTTAAATGGTCGTCATCTAAATCATAGGATAATTACTTATATTAAAACGAAATTGTTGATCCCACGGTTGATGTCACATTGAATATCTCGGTGTTCATTTTTCGAAGGCAAAGCTTCCTGTGACGCAGCGTGTAATCACTGAATATTACAACCCCGGTTACGTAGGTACGAGGCAAGACGTCGAGGCGATATCATGCGAATAACGTTTGCTACCCCGCATTATACGTAGCACGCGATGTCGCGTCCGTATATTAGCGTATCAATGTCTCGTAGCATCGATCCAAACGCACCGGGGCCTATCTTCCTTTTGCGATCGACGTGGAAGCAAACGATTAACCACCACCACCAGCAGTTATCCTCGCAATGACGCCTAGCTTGACACAGGACAGAGTCCGGAATCAAATACGCGTACGGTCGTTCAGAAAAGAGAAGGAAAAATTGTTGAAAGTACGTGTGGTCATGTGACGATGCGACCACGTGACCACCACCAAGATGGGATCGGATTAATTGTCGGAAGACCTTTAATCGTAAAAGGAAGTTTTAACGCAATTATCAAGCTCATCGAATCGAGGTCGAAGACTGTTAATCCCTTCGTTAAGTTCTTTTCCTACTTTTCCCAGCTTCGTAATCAGTCAAACGTCGATCTCTTTAAGAAATTAAGAAGACAATTTGGGAAGTTAAGTATAGTACATGCTCTCGTTGTAATTCCGTTCATAGAAATGTTCTCCGATGCTTCAACGTTTAATTACTCGAATTATTCGGATAATTTTAATCATTCCATATCATAAAACATGCAAGGTGACGAATCGACTATCTCGAACTTCATCAATTTTAGATAACGCGAAAGGATGAACGCGGATCCGTGCCACCATAATAGCACCGAATCTTAACTTCCTTGACTTCGTCTTCCAAAAGGAAGCGTGTTTTTCGGTTAATCTTTGATTCCTATCTCGCGAAGGTAGAAACGATTATGCGCGCGCTCATCCATTGTCTCTTCGGTCAGCCTCCTTTGTCCTCTTTTCTTTACCGGTTTCCCTTTCTCGTCTTTTGAACCTCTCCAACTGCATCCTTCCTACTTTTCCTACTCTCTCTCTCTCTCT
>JAIFRP010000010.1:122905-168779 GCA_032403825.1 Odynerus spinipes | reverse complement strand
AATGCGATGGCGACCGACGTAATTGCTGTTTACGCTCATAATTCTAACGAATGTACATTTCGCCTCTAAAGAGAAACAATCTCGGCGTTCTCATCGTTAACCCTTGCTCACAAAGCTCGGTCTTACTCTTTGTGCGCGGGAGCTCAGAAAAATTATGCGAAAGCGTTCCGAACTTATAATAGCAATTACTGAAATTGCAATTATACGTGGAAACGAGTAAACGGAATTAATAGATCGTTTAACCAAGCAAAAGTATTCCGAGTTATTAAAATGTTTCATTCGCAAAATAAAATTATCTTTTGAAGTATTCCTAACAAAAAAAAAATGGTCATTAAGACGCATTAATAATTACTAGCCACTAGATTAACGAGAATAATAAACACAAATGAATTAATGACCGATTATTTAATTACAGGATCATGCAATCAATCGTTAGGAATGGAGTCTGGTGATATCCCGGATTCCTCCATCACAGCGTCGTCGTCTTACGTTACGAACGTTGGTCCACGCAACGGAAGGTAAGATAATAGCTTTAGATTCAATTAGAATTAGCTAACTCGCAGTTTCTCTCCCTTATGGTTAAACTTTCAAGTAGACGATCGGTTATATTCTCATTCGAACGAGCTAACACTTAGATAAATTTCTAAAATGCACACAACGTATTCACCGCAAAGATCGTCTTCAAAAAATTGCCACGAAAGATAGTTAATATTTAATTAAATATACGAACGCTGTTATCTTAATGAAATTCATAATTTTCATGAAAAAACAAAAAAAAAATTAATATGTATGAAAGCACGACTCGAATAGCATCTTTCCACGCTTCTCCACGCTCTTTTCTTTCCTTTTATCTTTTTTCTGCTTCTCAACGCATCCGCGCGACCTATTTACGATTTAACGATCCCATAAGGACTCGTGCATTCACGAAAACTTTACATTTAATCGCCTTTAATCGCGGTAGCTAGCACTCGCGCGAGATTGAATGACATTACCGCCATCAGCAACCATCACCATGGTACCACGACGACTTTCGTAAAACATTTTGCGTACTCGTGAGATGAGGGATGAGGAATGAGAGTGGGAGAAAAAAAAAGGTCCATCGTGTTCGTACGAGCACCGTTCGATTCCGATATTCGAGTCGCGAGGTTCCTTTCTTCCGTTCGCTGTCGAACGCGCGAAATTGAATTTTATATATCGCTGGCTTTTGAGAAAACGCGGCGCAACGCGCGACACGATATTATTTTCCACTTCGTAAAACGTAATAGCGTCGAAAAATATGGAGAAAGAGAGAGAGAGAAAGAGAGAGAATATTTTTTACCCATGCGTAGATATATCTTTCCGATAATGCTAATATTTTCTTTTTCTTTTTTCTCTCCACCTTTTCCATTTCTTTTTTTTTTTATATTATTTATTCTCGTTTTCGTCTTTTATTTCAAGCAACAAGCTCGTTTCGTTCCTTCGCGCGAAACTAACGCCGGTTATTTCAATTTTATTGATGGCAACGCGAGTATCTCGTTAAAAATATTTTTTATTTAACGAACCTTTTGAAATTCCCTTTCGGTTCGTTCACTGCACTATACATATTCTCGCATGATTTTTGTTAATAGAGTACAAATCTGTATTTTTGCGCAATTTACCGGAATTCTGTAAACGTTCGATTTCGGGTCAAAATTTGCCTAACGCGAAGTTGTGTTTTATCGTAAATACCTACGTGTTCCATGAAAGTATGTGATTTTATGATATTCTCATAATTAAAGATAAAAGACAAAATTATTCGAATGGTAATGCCGCCCTTAGAAAGTCGATGATGCATTAAATCATCGTCTCGCATCGAGATGAAATTTCCGACAAGCTTGTAACTCGTTCGTCTAACTAATTAAGAGAAATTCGCGTTGAAAGTTACGAGAACGATGCTTTTCCTAGAGATGCGACATGTAGGTATTTTGCAACGTGCCTTTCATACCACGATTTTGAAGAGATTTTCAGGAGAAAGTGCGCGCTGCGTTCGTCCGTTTGCTATGTAATGCGCTTTTCTTGAAAAGTGAAAGAGAACGAGAGCGAGAAAAACAGAGATAGAGAGAAAATCACCGTTTTTTATATCTCTCTGCGTCAAAAGACTGTAATATCGTGGAATTTTATCGAAATTAGGTTAACTTTGTTGCCATTCTGTTCTACTATGTTTTTTAAACCTCTGACAGGGCAATATTGAAATATTACTCCGAATAAAGAATAATATTCGCACATTTAAATTGACGAATCGATCGTGTAAATTAAAAAGATAAACGGTGGGTCGTTGTTTGTTGCACGCCAACATTGATCGTTCGGCAAATAAATATTCGACGAGTGTTTGACGAATTAGGTATATGCGCGAAATGAAGACAAGAAAAAGGTTTATCGAAAAATATTTATTTTCCATATAAATAAAATACAAAGAGGAACCGTACTAATTTATAATTATATTACTTACACTCAATAATTTCTTATTTAAACAAATAATTAAAATACCGACAGGAAAAGTAAACGAATGAGTCGTTAAATAACGTAAAAATGTTGCAAAGGAATAGAAGAAAAAAAAAGAAAAAGAAGATGCAGGATGCATCGTGGTTCAAAGTGAAATTATTCGAGCCGTGGCGTAGATTTCCGTTTTCCTGCCAATAAGTCAATATATCCCGTTGCTTTTCGTTTATACAAACAGACTGCGAAAGGAGACGGCGGGAGGCGCGTGGTGTCCGAGGAGTCAAATAGAGAGAGGAATTCGCGAGTGGCTGCAAGTGGATCTTCCGGGAGCACATGTCATCACCGGGGTGCAGACGCAAGGTCGTTACGATCATGGCCGTGGCCAGGAATACGTCGAGGAGTATACCCTCGAGTATCGACGGCCAACCTTTTCCGAGTGGCGTCGATATAAACGTTGGAATAACCAAGAGGTACGTAGATTTATTTTCCTATTTTATTTGTCTCACCGAGAAAACCTCTATATCTTTTTCTCTCTCCCCGTCTTTATCGATTTATCAACTCGACGATTCACTTTTATACCATTCTCGAGAACGAAGTGCTACCAGTCCTTTTCCTTTTATTACCGTGTACGCATATTAGAAGCACCGCGACTTCGATAAGCCCGCTCGAACGATGCCACTCGTTTTATTCTTTTTATAGATATTTTTATAAACGAATTTCTCGCATTTCGAGGAGTTTAAATCTCGTAGAATTTTTTAAACATATCAGACAAATGTAAAAATATTTAGATCTAAATTTTTGGACGATACCATTGTTAATATTTGATATTATAAAATAAAGTTCAGCATACTCGCGAATTCGTAGATACACGATTGAGGATAGACCAATTGAATAATTTATGATTTCATCTTACAAGCTACTTTATCGTCCTTCTCTCGTACGTTCTCTTATTTCGTAGGTCTTCCCTGGCAACAGCGACACGTCTACGGTGGTCTCTCATAACCTCGTCCCACCGATCTTCGCCAGCCAAATTCGGATCTTACCACATTCGGTCCACAGGCGTACGGTTTGCCTTCGTATCGAGCTCAAGGGCTGTCAAGACACCAGTAAGTATCGCGTATCGAAAAATATCACCGAAATATATTCCCCATAGCACCATAGGTAGCGTTCAAAGCTCCCGCCAGTATCTTAAGCCCGCGAATATTCAAATCTTTCGAAGGAGCGAAACTTTCCTCGCGACTGTGTTTCTCCGAAGTTGTTTCCGCGTTCTTCGCACACACGAGAGGATCACTTTCCAAAAGATAAAACAAGAAAAAGAGAAAGAAGCGGAAGAATAAGAAAAGAAAAGGAGTAAACGCGAAGTCGTTGATTCTGCAGCTTCCGAGAAGCATCCTATTTTCCTGTAGATATTCGTTCTATCTCGAGAGTGTTCCTGTGTGTGTCCGGGAGTGGGAAGGGGGGTGGGGGGAAGAGAGAAATAGAAAGAGGCAGGAGAGGTAGAGAAGGCGTTACGACGGAGCGGTCGATTAATTTCCAAATTGCAACTCGATTCAATTTGGCGAGCGCGGCCGTTGAGACGGCAACGAGGACGATGTTGGTGCTGGTGCTAGTGGCGTTGGTGGTGGTGCTGCTGCCAGGGTGCCAATTCGCAAACTCCGTCTACAGTGCTGGATTCCATTAGCGTCGGTAACGGCGTTATACGAACTAGCTCGTTGGTCCGACTCGTCGTACATTTGTTTTCGACCTAGTTCCTACGGTACTACATACCTACCCTACCGCTATACGTGTACCTACCTAATGGAATCGATGGGAGGACATTGTGTTTCGCCACCCGATATAACGAATGCATAACGCCGCCGCGAGCATTATAATAATTTCTTCGATATTACGAGCGGCACCCCGAGCGTATCGTATCGCGCGGTACATACTAGCGTCGTGGTGCCAGCCATTTTGTCCTCGTCGTATCGCCTACGATAGCACACCAACCCAACCCCCAGCCCAGCCCACTCCCCTCTTCTCTTTCTCTTTTCCTTCCCTTTCGCGCGTCGAATAAATATAGTAGGATCGAGCACGAAACCTCTCACGGTTCATCCGATCCACCCTGCTGTTTTCCTCTATTTATCGTCTCGTCATTTTTATTTCGAAGTTCGCGCGCCTCAGTGTCCTGGGGAAAAAAAAACGAATAGGTGTACGGGTATATAGATACTAGATGCTGCGAGAATTTTATGGAAATGGTGTGACATTTAACTTTTAGCGATCCACGGGAAACGATCGCTTTAAGAATTATGCTCCTCGCTCTGATACGTAACTTTGTTGTTCGTTTAAATAAGTTCGGTTAGATGAATAAAGTTTGATGGATGCATAACGCGGAACCTTAATTATTATGTATATATTATTATTATTATTAATATTTAACTGTTGGAATTATTTTTGACACCGATTGTCGATCCAACGATTGATTTCCTGATTTAACCACCCCCTGTTATAAAAAGTTCAAGTTACAAACAGCTCTTCTCGCTCTTTTCCAGTTTATTTTTATCATTGGTTACCCACCAGGGGTGGTATACTTCCGCGATCTATTTCTGAATATTTCTTTCTTCTCCTTCCTTCTCTACCTTTTCTCTCTCTCTCTCTCTCTCTCTCTTTCTCTCTCTTTCTCTCTCTCTCTCTCTCTCTCTCTCTTTCTCTCTCTCTCCTTCTCTCACGAGTTAACGAAAGGTCGCAGCACCTTGCGCTAGTTAATTTATGTATGGGTGCGTGACCCGCGTATAACAAACGCGGCAGTACATCACCGTAATGATATTTACATATATTTGCATCTAGCTTTTACCCAGTCGGTTTAGCCACATTAAAAGAGAGTCTCGAGCACGGAACAAGGTTTTCTACAAATTATACTAATCCAAGAACGGAGATGAGTGCTTCTCATCCCCCTCTCGTTTGTGGAATTTGAAGGAGCCGAACAGCACCGACATTCTGCGTCTCTAATCGAAAAGAACCTTGAGAGCGTCAAGGGCTGAACAGAATTCATGAATACTATTTGTTGGATTTATTCGAGAATTATTAACGTGAAAAAGAATCATATTTTAAGTAGTGTAGGAGTGACATCTCAGTTTAACATTTAGGTATATCATTTTGTTTTATATATAACTAAATTGTAAACAATTTTTAATATATATATAATAAAAATCGTAAGTTAATGTAATTATTTCCTTAACCGTGTAAAAAATACACAAATACTTTGAAAAGTCATAGAACGAAGGGCTAATTGCATTGTTCCTTGAATTGTTCGACATCAAATGGCGAAGCGTTCGAGAGAGAGAAAGAGAGAGAATTGAGAACAATGCTCTGACTAATTATACCTGCCTGAAATAATTTCGTTGGTCCATTGTTCCATTTTGTGTTAAGCAGGCAATACATTCTTGACATTTTGTATTACCGACTTCAAAGCATACGTAACTTTCATTATTACTATCGCGATTATAGACAAACATCTGCATCAGGACCAGTTAAAAAAAAAATAAAATCGATAGAAGGAAAACATTTTTCATTTCGGTTTGTTTATAAAAAAAAAATTGTCACAAAATATAATTACTTTTTCGGGAAGAACTCGAATGTATCATTTTTTAAGTCGTTAATAGCAAGAGGACTAAGAGTGAGGAAAATTGCGAAAAATGTTGGGGATTTCAAAGAAGGATGGAGAGGAACTAAACACGGGAGATTTAACCCCACGTAAGGAACACTTCAGTGAAACAGGAGAGAGGGAGAGAAGACCGTGCGAGATCGAGCTTGGCCCACGGAATGGCGGATTTATGGAGGTCGTGCACGGCATCTGGTTAAAACAACGTTGATGCCGTGCCCGAGCGTTGAACACCAGCGATTACTTCCGACTAGCCGAATCTGGAATCTCGCGGAACGAGTAGTAGCGGCAGCAACAGCCAGCAACAGCCAGGAACGGGCCACCCTCGCTCACCACGGTCACCGCCAGAATCCAAAGCCATTGTTCTCCGCCATTGACATTTTCGATCGTCCTGCTTTTCCCGGGCATCTCGTTGCTATTTTCAAGCCACCTCCGTAATTACTACCGTCAGAATAATGTTTCGTTACGAGCGGGACCCAGAATCAATCGATCGAATTGACGAATCGCTTTTTTCCTAATTTCCTTCATAATCAGTTTTCAGTACAGTTTTCCTCTTTTCAGTACAGTACAGTTTTCCTCTTTTTATTTCAATGTCCGTCATTGAAACGCGATAAGCAACGTTCTTCCTTAAAGTAGCAACTATTTAATTGCTCGTTCAAAATTTGTCTAATCTTTTTATAACGATCTATTCTAATTACGTTTATTTAGTCTCTTTGTCTTAGTAATTAAAAAAGAATTAGTTTTATAATCTTGTAATTCGTAAGCACGTTTGCCTGCGTAAATTTTCATCGATCTTTTATTTTTCACCGAATTTTCGCCAATAGACGCCCACGGAAAGATATCATTTGACAAACGCGCATCGCTCGACTATGCGAACAAAAATGTTCGGCCTCTGCGTTTTGCGCGCGAGATTCAAACTAGAACGATAAAATTGTTAAACAAACGAACGAACTCGTACAATGTTGAGCTTTGTTTCTCAATGTCTTTCATCATGGATCGTTGAACGCGAATCTAGCATGTCCAGGGCAACGAGAGATATATAGAGATAGAAAACACGAAACTGAATGGATGCTTTTACACTATCGGCACGAGGTCATTGCACTTGGTCGGAGACTCGACGCGACACCGATTGCGATCGCGATTGAATGAAGCATGAATCTAAATGGAAGACTTGATACCGAGCGCGCGCGCGCGCGCGCGATCACGTGATTGCATTAATGGCACGAATTTTGTCCACCGCCTACTACTTCCCACCGTGACGCGATGCTTCCTCTTGCAAAATCTATTAAAAGAAAAAAGAACTAATAAATTGTTTTTACGAGCGACCAAGCCACCACCGTCTAAATTATCTTACAATTAGAAAATCGAATGCACTGGTTTAAAAATAAAAAAAAAGGCAGCTATGTTAGAACTTAAACGAATATTCGAATTTCTTTTTTATATCATAGCTAAAAAGATAATAATCTTCGATATAAATAGTAGCAAAAGTGTAATACGTGAAAAAAAAAGCATTTAGCAATTCTATTTTCTCGAGCAAGTTCTTTCGACGTTATTTTTTAGATCGTCTAGGATTTTGACTTCAAAGTCCAGCAATAATTTAGATGACGGACGAATGGAAGATTGCCGCTTCGAATTGAATTACCCCATAACCGGATTAACGAGATAGAGTAGAGTTACCGGTAAGAGCGCCGTTATTATCGTGCGCGATGATTCGTGGTCTGCTTTTGGATAATGCATTTCTCGTTGCTATCCCAGTAACGACGAATGATTTTCGCATGCTAGCGTAACTCCTTTAACCCCTGGCTATGAAAAACAATTTAATTATACGTCGACAGAGTCGATGAGTCGGATTATAAAAATACCACGGCAAGAGTTATTTATTTATACCGTTTAAAAAATTACGTCTTCCGAACGAAATGAAATCGGTTCATCGTGTACTTAAAAAAACGTAACGTTTATAATAACGCGCGTGAAAAACGATGTTAAAATTTTTACAGTTTTTAGATCGCCCGATACGTTCCACATCCCAGTGGTAAAATTCGAAATTGATTTCCACGCTCGTGAAAGATGAGAAAGGGAAAAAAGAGAAGAAAGTCGCGTACAAGATTCATCGACGTTAATTGCTGATTATTAAATCAAAATGAACGGTGCGTGCTTCTCGTGCTCTCACACCGACGTGCTCATGGAAATATTAAAAAATTATTATACGTGCTCGCTTATAATTTGACCATAACATGCTTGACCAGCGCATCGCGTGACAATGTAATTCGAAACAGAAAAAGTGAGAGAGAGAGAGGGAGGGAGAAAGAGAGACTCGTGGAACGGTCAACTTCGTGCGTGTATAACCGTGAAATATTAGAAGCGGTTAGGTGACTTCGAGCGCGAACCGACAAATAGTACGACGCGCTACCTACGCTGGTTTTTTCATTCCTTTTGACTTAATTCGAGCCCTGCCTAGTTTATATGAAAAATGGAACGAACGAAAAAGTTCGTAAACTTCGAAATCTCGACTATGACGTTACAATGAAAATTTACACGATAATATATAAGCTAAAATTTAAACTAAGACATTCTGTGTATTAACTAATGACTATACCATTTTCTCTGTAATATAAAATGTTATTGAAATATAGTTTCTAAACGAACTGTTTCTGTTTATCAGGCGGTATCACGAGCTACACAATACCGGAATCACCGATGGTGGAGCTCAGTGACACTTCGTACGACGGTAAAAGGCAGTACAACTCGTTGACCGATGGTTTGGGCCGACTGATAGATGGCGAGGTCGGCTCGGATAATTACAGGCTGGACATGGGAGATGGAAGAGGTAATCGGTGGGTGGATATACGCCCAGGGTGTCGAGCGTCGAAAACCGAAAGATTCTCGAAAATCTCGTTCTCGAAAAGATCGACGCTATTTAAAGCTTGTACGATTTATAGCTAGCCCGATTCGTTCTGCGAGCACCACGTCGTAAAAGAATCACTTGACTCCAATCGACTCGTTCCAATTGTCGATATTAACGATAAATTGTGTTTTACGATCGATGGGATTAAAAACTAGTGCAATAGTGACGTCATGATTTTCGACGTCTATCGACACTTGACAGTTTGCACTCTTGAATAATGATTCGGTTTAAAAATGGGAGCGTGCTAAATTTATGGGATAGTACAGTCGGAGTTAATAATGGCGCCTGGTACAGATACCGTCTGAATATTCCCATTTATCTTTTTAAGTGTTCTATGATTTGGAACATTAAGTATATTCACGGTAAAGAATCATTTTTTTGTTGTTGTTGTTGTTGTAAATTGTCTTTTTCTGATAGGCCAATACTTTTTTACCAATGACCAAAGTTTTAATCACACCGAATGCCGCTCCATGAATCGATATTTGCAAAGAGAGCCTCGGACAAATGAAGAGGGTTCCTATCGAGCGCAATTATTGACGCACACTGTACACGAAGACCTATTAGCTGTTCGCTCAATAAAATACCGGCTATATGGTACACTGTTCGATCTTACGAATCAACAGAACTGCATCGACCGATCGGACATATCAATATCCCGTTGACTCGATTGTTGCCATTAAAGTCGATGACTCCTTTTGTTGTAGGAACCGGTTGGGTCGCTTGGATGCGGGATACGTTTGCCGATGAATTCGTCGAGCTCGTCTTCGAGTTTGAAATTAGTTGGATATTCGAGGCTGTACATATTTATACGAACAACTACTTTTCTCGTGACGTGCAGGTAGTAACGCAACGTAACGGTAGAATAAAAATCATTAGCGTTCGTAATGAAAAAAGAAAAATGTACGTAATTTATTCCGATCTTGATTGTTCCAGGTTTTTTCGAAAGCTAATATCTGGTTCAGCCCCGATGGCGAGTATTACGAGGACGAGCCGATAGCTTACTCCTATATACCGGATATCGTGCTGGAGAACGCACGAAACGTCACGATAGGACTTCGCGAACGGCAGGGAAAGTTTCTTAAATTTCATCTTTACTTTGCCGCGCGATGGATCATGATCGGCGAGGTGATGTTCGATAAATGTAAGTTCCAAGCGGAGGTTCGTTCGAGAGTGACCTCCATTTTCTTTAACGGAAGTTCCACCTCCTCCGTGTTCTGTGTCACGTAGCATGTAATATCGCGATATTATCGGAATATTAATAAGAACTATATAAAATATCTCGCGGTATGATTAAACGCGATTTTACCACGCGATGAGATCGAAATATCGTTATGTTTTTTAACAGAGTGCTCATTAAAAATTATCCTAATATATCGAGTACGACAAAAATGGTGGGCTGATTTTTACGATAAAACGAATTTTAATCGTGTTGAAAAACAAATACCGAATAAATACATTTTTTTCACTTTTGTCGTTGTTACGTGAAGGCAAGGTCTATAAGCACCATAATAAGTTTCTGTTTTTTACGATAGCCAACAGTGAAAGTAGCTATAAAAAATAAAGTGGTCATAACTCGGAAGTGACGTAATTTTAGATGGCGTATTTATATCAACATTTTTAATCGTTTCAGTGAACACGTTTATGTACCTATATACATAGTTCGTAGATACAGTGCGTAGTGTATAGTCCACCTAATATTTTAATTACACTTTGTATAAAAAAAAAAATCTTACCTCGTATCGTAATCTCAAATTTATTGACGTCGTTTTAGTACACACGCTATGCAACAAAGTTGCAACAAAGTTTCAGGGACGTGCAGTATTTGTAAAACTTATTGAACTAAAATTTTTGTTTAGTATTTAGAGCGTTTCTTTCATTTTTTAATCTTGAAAAATTCTAAACATTATTTTCTACAGCGACGTTCTACTTTTAGCCCAATATTTTAACTAATTCATCGTAATTACGAATTATAATCTTCTCCCCACAGCCAACCCGTACGAAAACGCGACAGAAGAGACGACGACGGTTCTCCAAGATGGCGAAACTCCGGTCAGCCCAAACGCGGATCTTAATCTCAATCTGCAAACAGGTACGTAAAACGGAATCGCGTAGTTCTCGTTATTTTTTTTCTTTTTTCCCCTGTCTGTTTTTTTCGTCTCCGTAAGATTCAGACGTTAAAGTCGGCGAAAGAGTTCTCGAACCGACGCCAATTTCTCCTTACTTTCTTCCTCCAATTCCGTAATCGTGCAGCTCCCAACCCAAGCAAGCAACCAACCAACCCAATCCAAGCCAAGCTAACCCTCCTCCTCATCCATCCGCCATCGCGCGCCGAGTCTTAAAACAAACGGGGAATAAGTCGGCCGGGGAAGTTCGTCGGTGCGTCAAAACCGCAAACTGGTACCACCACCACCACCACCATCACCACCTCCACCACTACCATCACCAGCAACTCCTTATATTCTGAGTTCCTCTTATAAAGGAAAGTAAGGTAGGTTTGTCCAACGAACTAACTTCATTAACGAAACGGGGCTGCCATTCTTCGCTGAGAAAGGGATACGATTAGGTGGCGTCACCGACGAAATGCCAGACTGAAAACTGGAGAGCGAGAAAGAGAGAAAGAGAGAGAGAGAGAGAGAGAGAGAGAAAAGGGAAACCGGGGGTGCTTTATAATTCGCGTTGCAACTTCCGCGTAACGTAAACAATTAGTCGGATTAAGTGGTAGTTGGTACGCGAGAACGGAAAGGTTGCTGGCTGGATACGAACGAAGTGGTGGTTGGGTGGTGAGCACGGAAGGGGTTGAAAAACGGGGGAAAGGAAGAAAGAGGAAAAGGGAAAATCTAGTAGAAACAACGGTAGGTAAAGAGATAGCGGGAGAAACGTTAATTTTAGTTCGGACATAATTACGCGTCTGCGATAGAGCAACGATCCAAAGAGTCATTTCTCTCTTCGTGTTTCTCTTTCCGTCTTGATCTCCACGAACGTAAAAAATTTCCGAGCAAGGCGACAGCCGGCAATTTTTATATAATATTTTCGTACCAGACGAGCGAGTTTAATTTTGAATTAACGCCGAAAAATATAGTGAACGCGGTAAGTTAATTTTTTCCCCTCTCGTTCTTTTTTCTTTAAATATACCGAGCAGACCTTTTTTTTGCACCAAAGCGAAACTTTTACCTCGCACGTTAATTATAAATAGAGAAGGTTACGACGTCTGTACGGACCTCTAAATTTCTTGATCTGACATAACGGAACGAAAGTAGGAAGTTTCTTTAAAACGGAGATTATCCAGGCGTACCGCACTACGAATGAGAATTAGTAGCGTACGAGGACAAAAGGATTTGCAAAAGTATTAATTTATCCATTAGCATCCTCCTCCTTTTGGGATAAATTAAAAATATGGTTAAGCGGCTCCCATGAAATATCGCTTATACGACTTTTTCTATGTTGCCCGCAACGCTAAGCTACTTTTCCCTCGCAATGCTCCATTAATTCTACGATCAAAACAATGTCTTGAGTATTTAAGGATTACCAAAGCGAGAGATTCCGAAATGGGATCGCTATTTTTTTAGGAACCTATTTTCCTACAAAACAGGCCATTAAAAATGTTAAAAAGCGCAATATCAACAAGAAAGGATCATTACTACGCTCGAACGCATTCGAAAGCGATTGTCACGAGTATTCCTTAAGTCGTAACGATTGGTGCTACGATACGGCCAATCACCGATCGTTTCGGCCGGAACGTCCAGCAACGTGTCGAGAATAGGTAGTTATTTTTTTTACGACATCCATCGATCCGTACTTTGCACACCTCTTTACCTTTTAGTAATCCAAACGGACAATAAGATTTATGGGAAATGCTAACGTTACATTTTGATAGTCCCTCTCCCTCTCTCTCTCTCTCTCTCTCTCTCTCTCTCTCTCTCTTTCTCTCACTTTCTCTCACTTTCTTCTCCTTCTTTTCCTTCTTTCTTCCTTTACGGTCAATAAAGCGGCTTTTCGCTACGGAAGATTCCCTGGTGTCTCGGCTATTAGCTCGAGAGAATCGCATCTTCCCGATGGGATTTTAATCGAACCATTTGTTACACGCTTCCACTCGTCCTTCTCCCGAAGGATCGTGACTGTTCGTAGGAACACGTAAAAAGAGATAAAGAGAGAGAGAGAGAGATACACTGAAACGATGCAGATACCTAGATCTTCATCGGGGTCCTCCATACACACACACACACACATACATACACCGATCGTACCGCCATTGCTATCCTCTCTAAAGCGTTAATAAATAACGCGATCGGAATTAGACCGAATTACGGTACTACGAGCGGACAATAATTATTTTGCAGAAAAATAAGCGACCGTGCGAGCCACCTATAGCCTGTGGCCGCAGAAAATGGCAGTCGTATTTTTCAATCGACCAGTCGAGTCGTAAAAAAGGAAGCGCCGGAAAAGCAGATCCACGATAATACCTCTTTGTCTTTATCGAGGGTCTTCCTATCGTCCTATTTCTTCCTGTTTCAGTGACAGCACCTGGCGAAGGACAGGAATATTTGGAAGTGCTGATAGGTGTCTTAACGGCTATCATACTACTTCTTCTTATGGTGTTCGTCGTGATTCTATTGCTCAATCGACGACAGAAACTTCAGAGTTCGCCGACCGTACTTAAAAATCCGTTTGGATTCACGATCAATATGAAGGTATATTATTTGTCTTTATTAATTAGTACGTCGATATTTATTCTTTATTCAAAATCAGAAATACCATCGTACGTCGTTTAATCGATCGTGACAATCTACGTGATATGTACATACATTGTAAACCGAGCAACGTTATCCGCGATCACGTTGACATCCTCGGCACAAAATGAAGTCGCTAATTATTCAGGGACTGCTTCTAAATTTAACACCCGGCGGAATGTTGAACGACGGAGGCAATCATCCATCGGTCGACGCACCAGAAGACGTTAGCGTTCACGAGTCGTTGACGATGGAGCAATTCGATTCACCCCTGGTCAGTCCACAGTGCAAATCCACGTACGCGATCGTCGCTAATTCCGGTAAGCATCCACGAAACGAGACACCATTTTAGCCACCCTCTCGATATCAATTTTATCGGCACCGATTAAATGTCATTAGAAATTCATTACAAATTCATCGATATGCGCATAAATTATATCCGCTAATTGATTATTACCAATAGTGATTATATCCAAACGGTTAATGCGTGTCATCGGTTATCTTGAATAGAACCATCAAAAGATCCCGATAACACCACGATCCCGGAAGAGAATCTACGACTTAACGCCCGAACAGATGCCATACTAGAACCACCGAGTCGTTCATCGTCGCCAACCGAATCGACCTCTCGCCATTCTCATCATTATAGAACTCTGCAGAGTTACAGCAGTACCGGCAACAAACTTAACATGACGACAACGCCGAATTATCGTCGGGACGTGGATCGTGCTCATTCGAAACGCTGGCATACGGCACCTAAGGAAAAGTCATTAATAGTACAACATAACAATGCACCGTCGATTAACAAGGTACTTTATCGCCATAATCACTGTAGAAAGTCGTTTAGACTCGAGAGTGATCGGCAAAGAGAGCAAAGGATACACAGGAGAGACACTTTTCTCTCTTGACTCTCCTATTTTCATACTTGCGATAAGGTAAAACCGTTAAACGATCTTTCTCCCTCTCTCTCTCTCTCTCTTTCTCTCTCGCGTCATTACGCTCCATTTTATTTTTCCCTCACGGCGGTGGTGGCGGCGGCGCGACGAGCATGACGGGGCATAAATTACTTTTGCAGATACCCGCGCCCGTCGTCGCTTGGAACATAGCTCCTAGCATGAACAAGCCGTACAAATGCAAGGAGATTGAACCAACCGATATACCCCGGCTCTGCCTGAGGACCACAGAGAAACTTGGCTCGAGCACCATCGGAGAGGTATTATTCGATCTAATAATCTCTAGGACTTAGTACAATTCGTACTCTTAAATCTAAAAACATCGCACAACACGGTATACTCGGAATAGTTAAAGACGATTACGAATATACGTACATACACGGTACACGATCGTACGAATAGCGAAATATAGTACAGAATTCACGTGAATGCGTTTCATAGTTACTATCGCGTCGATTAAATCCTTTTAGTTTAACGATCGCTAGAAAATCGTTTCCATCGAGCGAGCCGACGAACCTAGCCTAAACGATAAGCCTAGATTCGGTTTAACGTGGCACGAATCTTGGCCGCTCTCTCGCAGAATTGGCTCGTAAAACGATATGAGGGTAAATAGGCGTCGCGGACGCGGAAGCGCGAGAACGGAAGAGGCGGAGAGTGATTTCGCGAGTGATGAAGCGGAAAGTTAGCACGACAGGAGCGTTCGGGAACGTGACGATGACCTGAATATTTTCGCGAACGTGCCACCATCAGAATTCGTGCTTCCGATCGGTTTTCGTGAAAGATGAAGCATAGTTCGAGAGGATTGGTACGAGATTAAATAGAAATTATCTCGAAAATTGTATAAAAATTCTTTAAGTTACGCTAACGAGTCAAGTATATCCAGCTTATGTCAATGCTAAATGTCGAGAACGTAAGAGAACAATATTTTTGTTTACAGGCGATTGTCTGCGAGACCGTAGGCCTGGACGAAGTTATATCGAGTGCCCCGCGATTGGTCGTAGCCCGTGTACCAACGTGTATCAACGACATTCGAAACGGTCACATCAGCGGGAGCGCTGGAGGGATCAGCATGGTCGGTACGAACGATCAAATGAGAGAAGTCAGGTTTCTATCAGGATTATCCGATCCGAATGTAGCAAGAGTCTTGGGAGTCTGCGCAGCGGAACCGGCGCCATGGACGATCATCGAGTATACGGAACTCGGCGATCTCGCCCATTATCTTCAGTATAGCGTACCGCTTACGGGAACTTTAAGACCGACCTGCAATCTAAAGACCCTCAGGTACGATATAAATAAAGTGAATGGTATAGTATGCTTTTGTGCACGCCCCCTACCTTTGGTTGACCCTCGGCTGGGCCGTGCACAGCTTCCTGTAAAAAGTATAATAAATATCTTCTCTCTTGCAGTCAAAACTGTCTTCTCTACATGGGAACGCAGATAGCGTCGGGTATGAAGTACCTCGAATCCAAGAATCTGGTGCACAAGGATTTGGCTGCTAGAAATTGCTTGGTAGGGAGATCCTACGCTGTCAAGGTTACCGACATCGCGATGTGCAGCGATCTTTATAAAAAGGATTACAGTGATATCGGTGGCAGACCACCGGCACCGATCAGATGGTTGCCCTGGGAAAGTATTCTCTTGGTAAGCAAAGATACAGTATTTTCAGATTATTATAAACCCCAACGAGTGTACGACGCTATCGGTTATTTGTGTTCTAGGACAGGTACACGTGTGCCAGTAGTACGTGGTCCTTCGCCGTCACGCTCTGGGAAGTCATGAGTCTCGCCAGAGAAAAACCCTTCCAGCATCTTACCAATGATCAAGTGATCAGAAACGCCGAGCACATGTATTACGGGGAAGAGTCGCAAGTATGTCTTTTTCTTGAACTTTGATCCGAATCAAGGTAGCCCCGATTTTGTTAGTTTTATATAACGTAAATATATACATTGTAGGTATTCCTACCGAAGCCAACGATGTGTCCGGAGGACGTTTACAAAATGATGTGTTCCTGTTGGAGAAGGGACGAGGAAGCGAGGCCTTCGTTCAAAGATATCTACTCCTTCCTGAAGAACACGATCGCCGACTATCGACCAGGCACATAACATCGATAAACAGTGGACGAACTGTTCTCCGTTTCAAATAACAGCGTTATCGGATGGACTATGAGTAATCTGAAGCGGTACTCGTATCATTTGAGCTTCAGTACTTCTCGATGAATCTTTGAAAACGAACACGCCCGGTTCCCAGGGCAAACTATCGCGAGACACTTAGGTTTGGATATCGACCGCTGAAAAAGACTTTCTACCGACTGTCTTCTATCGAAAAGATTGATAACGAAAGCGACTGTCGTTACGAGTGTCGAGTCTGAACACATTATAGCCTTAGTCGTTCTAGATCCACGGACTTCCGTAAACGCTAACGAACGGTTTGTTTGCTGATTGGACCGCACGAGTAATTAGCCACGTTTCGCGCGAATACGATAACGCATAAAGACGAGACGACAAAGACGACCGTCGGTTCGATCGATCGACGTGTCTCGCGCGTCGACGAGAAGGAACCCAGGTTGAGCGTATTTTCCTACGAGAGGGACACGACTGCTAGAATCTTTTTCTCCGAGTCCGAGACCGATCGTTTCTTTATATTTTTTGAATCCGCTCGCATCGAGAGCTTCCAGCAAAAATTAACGCTCCGGTGTCAAACTCGGTCGATGCGATATCACCTTCGGTTTCGTAGCGAACAATTTGCGGGGATACGAGGAAAACGAGTATGTAGATATAATCCAATGTCGTACGTACGTACTAGCTAGGGAGATCCTTGATACATTTACCTTGCCGGAGGTAGACGCGAGATAAACATCGTAACGACCGATAAGACGCTGCTGCGGCTTGAACGTGTTTCTAGCGACTTCGAAAAGAATCCTTTTGTTTCTACGAGAGAGAAAAAAGAGAAATAGAGAGAGAGAGAGAGAGAGAGAGAGAGAGAGTCAGTATCGTGTACAGTATTGTAAGATCGGTAATGTGTAATCTATGCGCACGACGACTTTACGACTACGATAAGTCTCTATCCAGTGTACATAAAAGTCTATAGATAATAATACGAGTGAATTAACTATCGAGATCGGGTGAGAAATTTTTACGGTGCTACGCTTCTTATTATACAGTCCGAGAGATCGTTTGCGTTTATGTAATCGAAGGAGGAAAGCGCGAGCGTTGATACGACGAGATTACATCGTCGATGGGCGATTAAATGAAATCTAATCGAAAAAGACTGCGGAACGTTTGTACGAGATTCTCGAGAGGAAAGTTTTCAAGAGATCGACGAGAAATTTCCGATCCTCGATCGTTTCGCCGTGATCGATAAACTACAAAGCGAGAAAAACTGCCCGGTCCAAGGAAAAAGATTTTTTGTTGTGTAACTCCTTCCCACCGAATTTCTTTCGCTTCGATTGTTTCGTACAAACAGACGTCGACGATCCACAATAAGGCAATGAAACAATTTTTCGGAGTACCAAAGATACGAAAGAATTTACGCCGAGATTTTTAGCACCGTAAGGATGATTTTTGACTTGGCATCGTAGCAAAACAAGTACTTATTAATTACTATTATATTGCGTATACCTATCGAGAGAAGAGGTTTCGCCGACGCGTAAGTTAAAAAGCGAGAGTGTGGCGTTGGTTTAAACAAGAAAGAAAAAAGAAACAAGAAAAAAAAACAGAAACGCTATGCCTTTACGTACAACCACTATCCGACGCTCTTTCTTCTTCATCGTCTTCGTCATCTTCTACAACGTCTTCTCCTTCTTTCTCTCCTTCTACTTCTTGTACCTCTTCTTCTTCTTCTTCTTCTTCTTCTTCTTCTTCTTCTTCTTCTTCTACTTTACCATTTTCTTCCGTCGTTTCATTTACACTTCGAGAGCAAAGAAAGCAATGACAATTATTATGCTTTAAGTGATATTAATAAAAAATGTAGATTACGTCATGTGACTTTTCCCTCCCTGCCGTATTTATATTCTTTTCTTCCACACGCCTGTTATAATAACTGGAAAGGACTTGTAAGATTGATCTATAATTCAAGGAGAAGTCAAAGGGCAGAGTTAAAGTTCCCGCCAACTTGGTAAGAGTACGCGAAATATTCCTCGTGACTTTTTTCTCGCAACCTCCTCGTGAAATAATCCACTAAGCCGAAAAGCAACGATAACGCGTAAGGAAAAAGTAAACCGGCATCAATCACGTTAAGATCTTTATTTGCACGTTTACCGCGAACCTTGACTGATATCACCCACGTCCCCCCCCCAACCGCAACTCTATCCTGGCCGCTATATTTTTTAGTTCGTTTTTCTTTACTTTTTCACAACCGTGACAAATACATCTACACGTTCGCCGAATAAACTTGGTCCGTGCGTTTCACGGCCCTCTCATCGTCCGATACGTTCTCTTATCTCTCGGCTTTAGCCAGAAGGTCAATGTAGCTAATAACGCGAAACGTGTGTCGGCCGTTATCGTACGCAATTATCGCGTACACAGCCACCGTGAAATGTTAAAGAGTGCCGCTTCCCGACAGCAGCTGATGCTACTGTTACAGCAAAGGCAGCAGCAGCATCGGTGAATTACCCGGTTCTTTCTAATACCGGACAGCCCCCGTGACGCGCATACGTCTATACGTACTGCACCAGAATTCTAAATATCTTTTATCAATTTGGTGAAGACCCGATTGGATCGTTTTCCTTATTGGAATTCTACGAGAGAGATCGATGTTATCTTTTTACAGGAAGAATAATAGATAATAATCGATATCTTTAAATATCTAGTTCCGAGTATTAGATATTTACTTGCTAGTCTAAAATTTCATTTTAAAATGTAATATTAATTTTTTACTTATTTAAAAAGATTACTTAGGTAAACGATTCTAAATAAAAATAGAACTGTCGGTATGACGAAGTGATATGTGACTCGATATACATGCAAATTCACCCGCAAAGTATGAACTTCGTTACGGAGGCGAAGATAAGACGAACTAATCGCGAGAAGAAAAACATGTTCAGAAAATTCGGGATTATCGCACGTCGATCCGAAAGATTACGCCGATACGAGAATTGGTCTCTTCGCTTTTTTCGTGGGATCGACGCTGATGTATCGATAGTGAAGTTTTTTGAAGCATGAGAGTGAAAGAGAGACGTGCTCGAGCGAGTGTGACAAAGAAAGAGATAATGAAATGCGTGAACGCGTCAAGCAGGTGTGTTCTTCGTCTCTCTCTCTCTCTCTCTATCTCTATCTCTGTCTCACTCTTTCACTCATGAGGCCGTCTCATGCGCGCGCGTGTGCTTACGCGTTACTTTACGTTTATATAGTGCTAGCGAGGCGGGAAAGCGAGAGCATTAAATCGTCGACCGTCACAGTGACACGCCACTCGCACGCTACCGACAAAATGAAGTCTTCCGCTTTCCGATTCGCTCTTCTCCTCGTGCTCGTGCTCGCCGTAGCACATTTCACAGGTACGTGCTTTCAATTAATCGTTATACCATGCACGCTTGCTACTCTCGTTTTAATATACCGAGCTATGCTTCGTAGTTTTCATTGAACCACGACGAACGGTGTGCCATCGAACCGTGACAGATGACGTTTCGTATTTTCTATCGAACAGACACGCGACGTTTTGTATTTAGTCAGTTTTAGTTGGGCTATGAGGAAAGACGTTTCATGTATTTTATTTTCTGCCTAATTGGGATAGGTGACGTTTCGTATTCTTCGGGAAATGGATACGCGATATTTCGTAATTTATTTATCCGATTTTCGTTGGACCTTGGCGTGTTATTTTTAATTAAACAGGTGACACTTTGTAGCTTCTGTCGATCGGGAAAGATGTTTCGTATATTTCATGCTTCGATAAACCTTAATAAATCTCGTATCATATATATTTTTTTTCTTTGCTTTTTCTTGGAACTTTAACATGGTATCATATTTTTATTCCTCTTTCAACATTAACGAGCGACACTTTGTACGTTTCGGTATACGCGTTTGAGTATAAAAGACGACGCCTTGTATTTTCCCTTTCTTGACGATGAAACGCTATGAATTATTTGTAAAGCCATTTTACAGCTACATTCTCTTTTCTCTCGTATCCTTTTATCCTCGCTGGAAATTGAAAATTTGCTCCGGTAACGAGAAACCCTCCTCTCCCGTTTCCTTGATCATCTTCTCATCGCTTCATCTTTATCACCTCTCTAACGTCATTCTCGAATCTCGGAGACAATACGGTTGAGAATGACAAAATGTTTAAAAGGGTGACACTAAATACGATATCTACATAAATCATTTTTTTTCAGCGGGTTACTGCCCACCAGAAAACTGTGTGCCCGATGACCAATGTGATTCCCCGGTACGAAATGTTCGTTGTGAAAATGGCAATAGATGTTGCAGTATAGGTGAGTATTATTAAAAAAATCTTAAATCATACTTCAGAGTACTACTATCAAGTGTTACTATCAAAATCATACTTTGATATTAAAAATATAATACAAATTACCAAATCTCGTCTCTCTATTCCAGTCAAAACAGAGTACAGAACGCACTGCAATCATTACGGAGGCATATGCATGGACAACTGCAGCGATAAAATTTGGCAACGCGGTGCGGTCGACTGTGCGGAGAATCAGCGTTGCTGCGTCTTAGTCTGAATCTAAGATTCGACAAAATTCGAAAGAAGGAAGCAAACAAAAAAAAACAAAAAAAGAAATCCGAAAAAGATGAATTCGTAAATTGACAATTTCCTTCTTTCATCGATCGATCTGTAACAGATCTCCCTCGGAAACTTTAAGAAAGACATCGAAATTGAACGTTTAATCCCTAAGGGAAAATTATGCGCGTATCGTATACACATAGTCGGCTGCTATAACGTCGTACGCGCGTTCGCGTCTCGAATCTAAAGACGCGTGCCGCGCACGATCGTGTGCCAAAACGAAAGCGAGTCGACTGGTTTTACAATTATAACGGGATCTGATTTACAACGAGATCCTTTTCGCGTGACTCGCGCGTAAATGGGTCTCCCCGTCAACGGGGCTTGCTCCGATCGATCCTACCATCTCGCTTATTTCATTTTTTTTTTTGTTATTATTTTTTCTTATTAAGAAAAATACGTAGGTATAGTCGGTATAAGATGTATGTAGACGATAGTATTAGGTTTGTACGAAAAATAAAAAACAAGAACAGCGAAGTGTCGATAGCGTTAATAAAGTAACGATAAGACAACGTAAAATGAGTAATCTTTACCAAACACATGTCAATCGTTGAATCACCGCACCCGATCACAAATCACAGACTATTTTATCGGGTACTCAAGACATTACGTAATTCTACGAGACAAGGATCACAATCGATCGTTATCCCGGTACAATTGAAAAACTATTACGATAATTCTGCACTCCGTTCGAGAACTCTCTTCAGCATCGAGAGATCATCGAAAAAGGAGAATTCCGTGTCAACTTGAAAAAAAAGAAAAGATAAAAAACGGCTCAAAAAATCGAAGGAGCCGTCGAAGAATTCAAGAATAGAGAGTAATACCTGGAGTAAAAGAGCAACTGAGAAAACGAAGATGAGGAAGAAGAACAAGAAGAAGAAGAAGAAGAAAAAGATCGGAGATCACCCGAGGCAATGCAGTCGAACTCGCCGATACTTCGTATGTGTGTGCACGCGCGCGCGCACATTTCTGTATACGTGTACGTACATAAAAGAGGAGAGGACGTTTCGGTTATCCCGGAGGCCGAGAAGCGGCAGAATCATGCAGCCTCTCTCATTCCCCCTTACTCTGCCTCTCTCTTTCTATCTCTCTCACTCTCTCACTATGGAAGGAAGAAAATGGCTGGAGGGTAAACGCGGAGGTGTGTATTCCATCGCGAGTGCGGTGGAGCTACGGTCGCCATGCCTCAGGCACGGAAACGAGGAGAGATAGCGCCGACCTCTTCGTCTCCTTCTTCTCTTCTTCCTCTTCCTCCACCTCCTCACCCAAGCAAGGTTATGAGAAGAGAGAAAGAGAGAGACTCTACGTTACCCTGGGGCTAACCAACGAGACGATGCGCTCCGTGACGCCTCCGGCAACTCCAGACCGTGCTTCTCCTCCTCCTCTTCTCTTTCCTCTTCTTCTCATCCCTCTCTCTCTCTCTCTCTTTCTCATTCTGTCTCTCTCTATCTCCTTTCCAACCTGGCCCGTGGCTATTCTTCCCTCACCCCCAACCATCTCCTTTCCGTTGCCCACGCTCTTTCTCCATACCCACCTCTCTTTTTCCTCCTCCTCCTCCTCCTCCTCTTTTTCTTCTCCTGCTTATCCTTTTATTTTCCTCTTTCTCTCCTTCCTCCTTGAACGAGCAACCCCTTGATCCTCTAATAATTCTACCGCCGAGGTTACCTCGCATGGGTACTGTTTTGCATACAGGGTGTACCTTGATACGTGAGACCCACTGCTGCTAGGGACGAGGACAAGGGACACAAAAACTACGGGTATATAGCTGGTGTCGTTACGTGTCCTATTGCTATCAGGAAAGTATATACAAGCAGCTTGATTTCTCGTTGAGATGCGTAGCTGTTTAGCTTCGGAGGAGACGTCTCAAATGACCAGTTTGCTGACAGAATTACGAACCTGTAATTCTCGTATCACGTAGTCTCTTGGAGTAGGAAAAATCACAGGTAACATTCTAGTTTCTCGTATTCGCTGACGGTCACGTTTAATATGTTGACGGAAAATTTCTTTGAGCCATCGATCGGTCATTACGATTAACTATTATAATCTAGTTAGTAGTTCGTTTAGTGTGTGCTTAGATCCTGAGTGATTCCTATAAATCAGCGTCTTAGTAACGAGTTTGTATCGATCGTATATCAATTCTAGAAAAATTCCAAATGGACTCGACAGTGATCTTATTTATTGATAATTAATTTCCTAGTCTAGATCATCACCCTGGATCATAATCTCTAATTTCCGTGCCATTTTTATCCTCCACCGTTTTCTTTCCTTTTTTCCCTCGAATTTCGATAAGACACATTTGTTATTCGCGTTCCGGGCTAGTCTTCCTTCCTCCGGCAAAATATCTATCCTCTTTCACGAGGCGTGCGCGCGCGTGCGCGCTCTAGCGCGCTTACTTAGAGGGAGTAACGATGCCCCGAGGCTTCCCCCGTGCGTTGCGGCTTCGTAACGATAAGCAACGAAATGAAATATTAATGAAGTACCACCGCGCGTACGGCGACCGTTTTTCGCGAATGTTTCACCACCGATTACGTTCGTGGATATCGCGGAAGTCATCGGAAATCGACCTGGTGATTCGATTCAACGCGTGTCATCTCAAAATCGACAGGAGAACAAAAAACATCGACGATAGAAATTTTTCTAAGTCACTCCAGCTTTTCTTCCTTCTGATTTTGTCTTTTTTTATTAAGAGATAACGAACGAGAAACGAGTAATAACTTATTGGCGAAAAAAATTGACAATTATTTAAATGAAGCGGTTATTTAAATGACGGAGAATAAATCATTCCGATCCGTCTTTGAAAGCACGCGCACGAGTGACAGTTTTATCTTCATTCGGAGATAAAGAGTGATCGTTTTATGTGGATTATTATTTATTCGCAAATAAATGAGAATTATATGAAGTTTAATTGAATTGCTAGAGACTTCGTGACGCTTAAATTAATTATGATATTCAATGTGTAATTTATGGCTAACGAAAGAAATAATGTTTCATTTGAATGCAATTTATATTCTCTAATCAGTTATTATTTCCAATCAACGAACGACTGACGAAAGATCTATAGCTACGTATACTTGTCACGTCATAGATTGAGTGCCCAAAACATCATTAACATAATCCGGATATCACTAAAAATGTATCTCTCGCATCTCCCGGTGTCATAATCCATCGATCGGATAGTCGGATATTTATGCGAAAATTGATAACCTTACGTAATCGAGGAAGATAAGAAGCTCGATTCGATCTTTATCGATAAATGATTTTGAAACTATTACGTGTGATCTTTCAGAAATCCGATAAGCGAAGGAAAGTTAACGATCGGTATTGAAAACGACGAAAGAGTTCTTTGCCTTTCTCGATTTTTCCTATCGAAACGAAATCGAGAAACAGATCGATCGATCCTCGCGTCGGTCGATACAACTCGAAGTAAACTATTGTCATGGAACGATCCGGTAAACACTTCGCGTTCTACGCTCGTTGCGAAATCGATTGCGTTCGTTGAATCTTAAGGAGTTAAGAAAACACTGGGCGTGAAATCGAAAACGGCGAAAAGCCGTTCGATAATCGTATTCATCGAGGATATGCTGAGTGGATTGAAAATCGTGTTATAACCCGGAAGAAAGTGATTCTATAGGTGAAAATAAATTGAATCAATGTTCATATAAGTACTGTGTTCTTTATTTACGATACTCGTTACAAATAGGGAACATATACAAATCTATATAATTAATAATAATTAATTTAATTGAAAGCTAAAACAAAATACGACATTTACTTGTAATGTGTTTTATTTTTATCTCGAAGCGAAATCCATTATATTATATGTATATTAAATAAACATATACTCGTCTAATTTCCAGAACTCGCTATTCTCGAACACGAAAAAAAAATAATAATTTTATCGTTCGCATATACTTTCCACTTCCTGAGTATACTACAATTTTCGGTCCACCCTGTATATTTGCGCGTAAGGTGCGCGCACTCTCCGCTCGTGCGCGAAGTAAGATAAATCTAAGGTATATGTATGAGCGTGCATAAGGCCAAGTACTTGTACCGGCTCGGTGCAATAATTATGCGCCGATAAATTGATTCATTAAAGGGGACTAAGTAATGGCCACACGATGTCCGAGCTTATCGCGTCTCGAGAAGCGACGACAAGCGAAATATAATTTTCTCGACTTCGGCGATATCCGTGTGTCGTGCCCGCGAGGAACGTTCACGCGCTCGAACCAGCTCGAAGAACTTCTTCGAAGCGGACTTCATCGGTGCATACGATCTAATATTCTAATCGGCATCCTTACGATGCAAAAATATTTAACGTAGCCATTTTGAATACTCTTGCTGTTACCAAAACTGCTGAATATATTAATTTGCAAATATTTAATTTTTTCGACAATTTCGGACGACCAAAAATAAACATAGTTCAATTAAAAAATTAAACGTAACGGTGACCAAGAAACGAAAGGAATAAATTACATAAAATATAATACATTTATTTGCCTCTGCGCATGGAATTATTGGAAACGAAATTATCGATAAAAATAATGTAAATACTACGAATTACATTTCACGAGAAAACGTTTAAAATTATTCGATACGTAAAATTCATATTGCATAAATTACAGAAAATACGAATACACGAATTCACGTTCCACCGAGTGTTCCAGAAACTGTACGACAAAACGTTTAACGTTATAACCGAGGTATCTTGGATCTCATCGCTGTAGATTAACATCGAAACACGTCGTGTGCAAAGAGGATAAACTAGACGGACGAGTCGAGAGTCCAATTCTACGATCGTAACGATGATTAGTTTTCAATCACATTTGCGAAGGACCTTTCGAAGTGGGCATGCGCTTACCTATGATTTTTGCGAACAATGTATGAAAATGACGTTCAAACGTGCGCGTATCTTGCCACGCGAAGGTTCATGTCAAGCGAGCTCGCGAATACATCCAACCCGAGGCAATTTCGTAATTACAGTGACTTGTAAACGAGAAGGAGGGAAAGATAGAGAGAGAGAGAGGGAGAGGAGAGTAAGAGAGGGCGAATTATTCGTGGCTAGCGTACGTTAAAATCAGCCGTCTATAGTGATTCTTTCTCTGCGCATCCTTCGCATTCGTTAGCATACTTTCCTCGTTAAGCTTGTCCCCCGTGCATGCGTTTCCTACCTTTACTAAATAATTTTATTACCTCGAATAGAGAAAGCATCGACATTGTAGAACACGATTAATCCTCAAGAGTAGGTACGTAACAACTTTTGAATCCCGTGAATCTCCTTCTCCGAGTAAATACGATATTTGCACATCTTTCGGGCCCCATTATTCATCATTACGATGAATCGCATGCGCTCGGATCGAGAGAAGCGCTGCTAGGGCCCTCTCTTCCATGCGGCAAAGAGAAGAAGAGAAGAAGAAGAAGAAGAAGAAGAAGAGGAGAGAAGAGAAGATCGAGAGACGCGAGGCGCGAGCCGCGAAACTCTACGCGGCATAGCCTTCGTCGTGCATCGCCATCTCGCTCGATCTCCACGATCTTCACGAGTCGCCTCGGGACTTGCCTGCCTATAAGCAGACTTTGCCGAAGGAAGAAAGAGAGAGGGGTTGGTGAAGGAGAAGGAGGAAGGGGGAACGGCCGGAAGGACGAGAGCCTGGCTCTAACAACGTTTCCGTCTCTCTCTCTCTCTCTCTTTCTCTCTCTTTTTCTCTTTCTCTCTCTCGCGTTGCCTCTGACACTGCCTCTCCCTCCTCCTCCACCTCCACCACCTCCTCATCCACATCCTCCTCCTCCGAAAGTAAGAGGAGAGCAGCCTTTGTTCATCGGCCGTACTCGAGTGCGCGCGCGCGCGCGCCAACAGCATTGCGTATTCGTATATACGTAAGTTAAAGAATGTTAAACTTCGTCGAGGGAAAAAGAATTGTTCCCTTGGGGTTAGGACGACCTTGTCACCACTGACGACTCCATTCGTCATTTTCCTGACTCCACTGCGACGATCACGAGGTAATCGCAAAGTTGTTAATTATAAAAATATATTTTCAATTTGAGAAATGTATAGGCAACCACGCTAGGACGTGTAACGCTCTCGTGCACATTTCATTAGAAATGCGTAAAAACGTCCTAACATCGTTCGACATCCAGCGTGTTCTAGCAACGACACTTAACGCCCCTTCGAGAATTATTAAGCTCCTGCCCGAGATTAATACTCGCTGCTTGGACTTCTTGTTAAAAGCATCTCTCCCTCCTCCTCCTCTCCTATCTCTATCTCTATCTCTCTTATTGCAAACGGCTTGAAATACGAGCTATCGCGATGTTATCACGCAACTCCGTCGACCAAATTTCGATGACATAATTGATCGCGCTACGAGGTATAATCCACGTGAGAAAAATACGTCTACTCCTCTTCGCGCGCGCGCAGCTCGCACGTGAGACGAAGTGGGAAAAGTGTAGAAGGTTGGATATAAAAAAAGGAGGAGTGTTCCCTTAACGGGGGTGTCCCGTAAAAAAGTGCCCCCTCGCTCGTGCGAGAGGCAAGAGAATTTACGGCGGCGGCTTAAGAATGACGGCTTGCACTTTAGCTACGGGCGATACGCGGGTACCTCCTCCGGTACGGACGATCTTCGCGCCGCGAATGTCTTCGTGCTTTCTAATTATGCGAACCTTTTGTTCCGTCTCCCTTAGGTACGCTCTTTTTATACGCGTTTACGACGTCGAACGATTTTCGATGCAAAATATCGCCTTCGTCTCAATTACCCTATCCGTATGTCTACTCCAGCCCCCTGAAAAATATCTTTCGATACTTATATTTTCCAGAACTAGCTTAGACTTTCTACGAGGGAAAGGAAAAAAGGAAAGAAGGGAGACAACGAGCGTGACTAGAAGCAACGATCTCACGGGGGGGTTGCTCCACCCGCGGTGCTCGTTTTCGATTTTTCTAGAAGCCTCGCGTTGCACTCGAGGCGGTTAATAAGCATTATGATCAGGGCTCGATCACACGAGAACAGAGAAAGAAAGAAAAAGAGAGAGAGAGAGAAAGAGAGAGAAGGAGATAAAGAGAAAAGTAAGAGAGGAGAGAGAGAGAGCTGGGGCCCAGAGCACGTCCCACGGCCACCTATGGGAGCCGCCTGCCTTTCTCAAGGAGCGTTCTCTGCCTTACGTAAGTACCAGAATGGGAGACAAAGACGAACAGGAGAAAGAGAGAGTGGCAAGAGCAAAGGAGGAAGAATACGAAGAAGAGAACGAAGAAGAAGAAGAAGAAAAGAAGGAGGAGAAGGAAGAAGAGAGGGAAAAGGGGCCATCGAGGACGAAGGAAAAGGACCCCGGGGGCCGTCTGGGATCTTCTCAAAATGATTCACAGCCTCCGGTAATTTACATTCGCTTGCGTGGGTGATCGTCGTTTCTGGGGGGCCCGGCGGCCATATTCTCCTCTTCGTCGACTACCATCGAAAAGGTTAAACATACACCCACCAGAGGTCACGTAAGCGGCGAAGAGAAAGACCGCTCGTTCGTTTCTTCCTTCCTTCGATCTCTCTCTCTCTCTCTCTCTCTCTCTCTCTCTCTCTCTCTCTCTCTCTCTCCCTCCATCTCTCCCTCTCTCTTTCTCCGTTTTCTATACCTCGCAAATACGAGCGCGCCTACACACCAACGCGCACGGCTAACCACCCACCCACCCTTCGAATCGTTCGCCACACGTACATGAAAGAGTCATCGAAGGCTTTTAATGGTCTACTCGTTTATAGCAGCGACGTTCTATAGTTTTAGTGAATTTCTTGTTCCGATGTGCCATTCCATTCGGAATGGTGCGAAGATCCACGTTTGGATGATTAACATAAACTCTCACGTGCTAGTATTACTGGTCGTTTTCTTCCAAAAGCCTAAAAACCGGTAAAGGAAATGAAATTGAGAATAGCTGACGCTTTCTTGACCGTTCATGAAATAAGTACTTTCTCTTTAAAGAATTTTTTCAGATGAGGTGATATCTTACTTATTATCGGATGACCTAATCTATGTATCTACATAGAAAATCGATGCAGATATACTAGAATAATTTTTTAAATAGAAACAAACACACCCGATAATAATTTGACGAAGAACTGCAATTTTTAAAGAAGGTGACGAAAGTAGACTCTCTCAGGATGGACCTTATCACCGTCGTTCTTCATTCGATGAATGATTTATCGACCCTCGCATTAGCTAAGGAATTCGTGAAGGGTGTCGTCAAAGACGATGACTGGTCGATTGACGTACAGGACTCGAAAGCTGCTTCTCGCGAGAAAACTTTTATCCGCGATGATCGCTCGAGAATGAGATAAAGAGAGGAGTGGAGAAAGAGAAAGAGAGGGAGAGAGAAAGTGAAAAAAGATAAGAGAAAGGGATCGGAGGTGGGCAGCCGGCGTTCTCGCCTTGAGCAAGAGACCCGTTTCAAAGACACGCTGAGCAAAACCAAGGGGCGAGGAGGAGGTAGAAGAAGTGGGGTGGGGTGGGAGGGAGAGCTCTCCCTAAAATATGTGAACCCACGGGCTACACTCGGACTCTTCGCGTTACATCCTGTTGAACGCTCCGAGCGTATACTCGTCCGTCGTGCCGGCAGTCTGTATATCGTATGATACAAAAACATGACATTATTTTCTTCTTTCTTCCTACCCACTCTCTCCGTACCTCCCACTACTGCTGTCGACTCATTTCGTCCGCTTCTTCTCTTTCTCTCTCTCTCTCTCTCTCTCTCTCTCTTCTTCTTCTTCTTCTTCTCTTCTTTCTCGACGTTCTTCCATATGTAGAAGAAGCGTCATGCTTTTGAATTACGACCGATTATTATGCTTCTCCGAGCATATTCCTCTTTTCTCTCTGTGCATCGTAACTTGGATTATACCTTCATTAACTTTCATGAATGAAAGAATAGTCGAAAACAAGAAAGAGCGCGAAAGAAATGATGTATGTAGATTTTCGAAGCGGAATAAGAATTCGGAAGGTACGAATTTAACTACGTTATTACATTACACAATTTATAATTACGTTCCTTAACCGAATAATGCAATGTGAATAGAATCATTAACGAACACCAACGTTTCCAGCACATTATATATCCGATTTATGTGACGCGAACCCTCTTCAACTTCTATAATCTAATAGACCACATAGAATAAGAAGACATCTTCGTTAACGAACCATCCATGGCGGTTACCAATAACAACAGTTAACTGTTATCCTAAAAAATCCATTCGTTATACAGCCGAGCTCTTCCTTTTACCTTTATACCTCGACGATCGGAACGTCGATCCCGTTGAAAATCCAACACCGATCCGTGGGGAAGTACCGATCCCAAAGAAAATATCGGAAACGAATGCCGCGATGACGAGGTATCCGAATGTCGTGATCGTTTCTAACTAGAAGCGCGTATGCGAGAGCGTGTCGCTTTGTCCCTGACAAAGTTTATATATGCGAGCAGCATCGTCCAGTGGGTTTGGAAGTGCCGCGGGCGTTCTGGAACGATGTTGTTGGCCATGGCCGTTTTAGCCAGGGGGCATCTCGAATAGGACCGAGACGAGGCTGGCAGGCCGCTTGGCTGCTTCCCTTTATACCTCGACCCTCGATTGGCCCATTATGACCAATACCGGAGCCACGGTGTCCTCCGACATTTGTCTCGTTACTCTTGCAAAAATCGTTTAGAAAATATGAATAACGAGCGCGGGTCCTACATCGACGGCGACTTCTCCACGTTATTTGTCTACGGTCCCGTGCGCTTTATCGAATAAGACAATACCTGACTCCCAACTCGCACACTGGTACCGGTACCTATGGCAGGCACTATAAGGGTGACTTCGGGATCACAAAAGCTGGGGGCCGAAACGCCGCGAGCGAGCAAAGCTCTTGCAAGAAGGTAGTGGGATGGGTAGGAGAGGAGGTCGAGGAGCAAAAAAAAGGCCGTTGGCGATGGTCGCGGTCGTTGGTTGTATTGGTGGGTAGCGTGAGCCTGGCTCCCAGCTAGGTATCTCCTGATGGTGGCGCTCGAGAGAGCGCGAACGCTCGAAACGACGGCCGAGTCGCAGTCTCATCGAAGCCGCGGTCGCGCGCGGCTTGCGCTAGTTGAGCGTCTCCAAACGAAAGAAAACACGTGAACGGGGGACCACGTGGGCTCGCTTGTTTGCTTGCGAGCATGCAGAGACCATGAGCTTTTCGTGCTTCCGACAATGAAGAAAATCTCCACCGATTCTACGGGCTGTTAACAAAAGTGTCAAGTTTTGTCGTTCGACTCGAGGAGTTAAGGTGACCATTCCAAGATAGTGGACGTCAGAACAACCGTCAACCTGGAGTCCACGTGCCAGAAACGGTGAGTCTCTAGTTAGTGAACCTAAATCGTTCGTCGTTCGCTTATTTCGTCGCGAAATGAAAATTCAACGAGTTAGGAAGGCGGTTTTCTTGTACACTTTTAATTTTAATAAATTTACCTATCTCGAATTCGCGCGTACAAATTTTTGCACGCAAGATCGGAAGCGATACCCGCTCGTAAATTCTCACGAAACCTACACGGATAAATTTTCGACGAGTGAAAGAACTCGAACGAAAATATAAGAGAAGATCTCGCAGCGGATCGTCTTGCGAAGGTAACTTTCACTTGTGAAGTAGAGTCGTATGAAAATGGAAACGGAAATTAAGCATATAAGTATACACTTGCTCGGAGCCTTAAAAGTGAGACCACATCTATATGCAAAGGATATTCACGGCGACTTTCTGATTCCATCGCGTGACGCCAATTCCATGCGTGAATACAGCAATGCGTCGAATATAACACCGTTCGCGCGCGCAACGTGTATTTCGATTTCACGGTGGGAATTTTTTGCAAAACTCATTGTCAAATATTTGTTCGATTGCAATCTAGAGTTCACTCGTCCAATCATGCAAACCTATTATGGGATCCTAAAATATTATCGATCATTTAACACTATCGAAAACAATGACCACTCGACCGTGAGACCTAACAATGCGAAATAACGGTTCATGAACAAGCCGCGCTCAAAGGTATCGGGCAATTGTTGCAGTTCACTGCTTCCAATTCTCTCTTTTCGTTTTATTCTCCCGCAGACGTCATACGATAACAATGACATCACAAATTAAAAAATGAGATAAGAGAACAAATGACGATGGATAATAAAGGGTTACTGAACCTACATATCTACCAGACCAGTCAAAATGACTAGTCGCTTGTAAAATACGTTATGCAAAAAAATAAACATTTATTCGTATCGTGGAAAAAAAAACATATACATATTTATACTACTTTGAAATATAAAAAAAAGAAGAATTGAAAACCGCTCATTTCGACTGGTCTGACAACTCTAGCGTTAATTTTCTAAAACGAATAACGAAAGCTCCGCTACGTGATCCATCCAATTGCAAAAAGAATACAAAAATTGACTAACTCCGAGCTCTCTTTCGATGATAAACGCGATACGACATCTCTGACTTTGGAAAAAGCTATTGCGCGGTAGGTATCGTACACGAGTACGTACAAACGCGACCCTTTGTGTGCTCGCGCGCGCTTCTATCTCTATATGTGCATTTTCATCTACGTTCACGCGTGCGTGTGTAGCTGTGTCCGTGTGCGTGCGTATACGAATGTGTCGGTGCGAGCTCGCGGCGGAAAAGAGGGTCGGTGAGCCGCTCTCGTATTTCAGAACGGATGTGGGCTCTGTGGAAATTGTGCTGGGGTAGTAAAAGGAAGGAGGGTACGAGAGGGTGTGCGGGGGTTAGAGGCTCGCACGCTCGCGCGCGGGGGTTGGAAACGAACCCGGAGGCATAACCGCGGGCGCAGACGCGCTCTGCAGTTGCCGTAATTAGAACCGAGCGCTCCGAGCACATAGCCGAAGGCTGACGAGTCTCCCGCGGACCGAAATTATTCACGAAGCCGCGCCACCAACGGCGAAATTTTCTCGTAAATATTTTCTCTCTCCTTTTCGAGAGAGAGAGAGAGAGAGAGAGAGATCGTTGCCGTTGGGCGACTCCATAAGTTGTAAACGTATTTTATAAAGGTTGATCGTCATCCTTGCACGAGTATAAAAAGTGCTTCGACTCTTCTCTCTGTACTGCATGCCGAATCCTTTCTCGATCAAAAGCACTCTCTCTCGAGAGAGAGCGTAATTAAAAAGTAGTAATGACTGCATCAGTTTAGTCGTTTCTTTTACAGTAGTGTAAGTCTATTTTTTCATACATTAAGATATTTATAAGTATGAAAAAAAGACTTTGATTTTTTTAAAAATTAGAAAAGTAATCGAGTGAAAAAACGGAACGAAGAATCTTTAATTTTTCAAACAAGGAAGTCACCAACTTTCCTTCGAGCGAATCGAAACCCATGCAGGTCGATTTGTCCGAATGGCGAATCACAGCTGGAAGTTGTTGCGGCGCATAAGATTCCAATCACGCGGCGACTGTGGCGGCAAGCTTCAACCGCGCGACGTGTCTCGGTCAGAGTTTCCGTCTCGTAGGGTAAGTAGGTGAGTAAGTGGTGGGAATGGGCGAGGATGAAATGGAGCAAGACACGCATTCGCGCGTGTCGGGAGTGCCTCCTTGCTTTGGTCTCGCGAGATATACGTGGGCAGGTACGTACCTAATCTCGCGAACTAGCAGGTACATGTACCTGGGGCCATGGATCGTAACATCGTGCGGAGAATGTTAGAAAATAAAAAGAGAGAGAGAGAGAGAGAGACGTTTCTATAATTCTTCCAATTTCTCATCCACGAGCTCCATCGATAAAAAGGAAAACGTTAAAATGGAGTACCTCCCCCCCCCCAGGAATTTATTGCATCAATAAAGATCTCTCGTATTTTTCGAATCGTCGAATAAGATTTTATGAAAGCCCATGATTTGCATCGGTCAGACATCGAAGAGAAACTCGATCCAGAGTTAGCCGGTGAAAAGGCCAAAGGAACGCGTGGACATTGCTGGTATGGGGCGGATGCGGAAAAGATCCTTGTAATTACAAGAATTCGCGATAACTTGGATAGTTGAATGGGTGGAGATTCTTGGATAGATCCGTTCGTCACGGTTGATAAACGTAACGATCTACGAGAATTCAAGGCTATTTTTTAAAACAGCCTTCCGTTAATCCTTTTTACTTGCATTCCTTCGATGTAACAAGATAAGAATAATCTTAATGAGATTTCAAATAATTGCATTCTATACCCATAGATTTAAAAAAAATAGCCTAGTACGAAACCACGTCAGTTACAGCAGAATTTTAATTAATTACATTATTACATTACGAACCAGACTCGAAAACAAATCTATATTATTTACTAATTTCTCCATTTTTCATTTCCGATCTTGTTACCCGGTATACCAGTAACAGCCACTTTTTAATACTACCATATACCCATTCGAGTACGAACTATATACTTTTAGAGAACTCGTAAATTGCTAAATATCCTCCATTATATACCTTTTTGCTAGACGAGAATATTTAACGAACTGAGAAGGTACGAAGAGAATACACATATGGCGCGTGCTCCTTATGCATGGTGCGCGCGCGAACTGGAGGCCGTTCACCATCAAGAATGAACAGAGCGAACGCGCACGCGGAGTCCTCCTTTGCGTTTCCTTCTCTTCCTCCTCCTCCTCCACCTCTTCATCCTTCTATTCGCGTGTGCCATCATACCGCGTGTACTAATTTTTTTATTTTCCCTGGTACGACCACATAGAATCCCCCACACAACTTCTATTCCTTCTGACATTATTTTGTTTCTTGTTTCTAGTACCCCTTTTACGAGCGGATCGACATACGACTCTCTCTATCTCTTTTTCCCTCTCCCTCTCTCGTAGATTTTCTTCTTCCTTTCTCTCCTCTCTCCCTCTCAAGCGAACGAACGAACGAACGACCGACCGACTACGACCGGCCGAAGAATGTAATGCAATGCCTCGTGGCATAATGTATGCGCGCCATCATTTTTCAGCTATCCCACCGGATAGTCTCGTTTGGTGAAAAGCACTGTTAGGAGATATTCGCAACGAAAATGTTAAATTTCATACGGATGCGTACGTACAACGGTGGTGGAGAAAAATACGCAAGGAGCGATTCATTAGAAAGAGTATTTCGTTAGAAAGTTCCACCACATAATCCCCGGATCCTTGCGTTCGATCTTTAAGATCGTTATACAGACTCGGCTAAAAAAAATAAAAAATAAAAAATAAAAATAAAGAGACAGGAACGAATATTACGATCTTTAAGATCATTAAGATCTTCGCGTTTGGTCTTAAAATCGGTACGCTCGTTAAAAAGAATTATAGCGATCGTTAACGTTACTACAACTGGCGGCATCCTCGGATTTAATCTTTAACATCATTTTTAACACAGAACGGTAATATCTTCGCCGGCTGTCCTTTCTTTCGATTCCGGTTAACATGCATTCTACGCCTACGTTCGTCGTGTACGAGTTTCCTGGACAGTTACATCTCGCTCGCTCGACGAGCATCCGCCTTCCGTGAACGCATACTTAGGTATTATAGATATACATAGCCGGACCGGATTTATCTCGCGGAGATGGACGACCATCGCTCGCTGTGTGCCGTTGTGCTTTAAAAAGAAAACAACCGGATCAATCAACGCGTCTTTCCACGCCCTAGACCGAGGCCGACCTACTGTCGATGCTGCTAACGAGTTACTCTGCATCTGCTTATGCAGGCTATCGCGGAAGTTCCTATCTATCTCGTGAAACGGGAGCGAAAATTTGCGGAACGCTACGGCATGCGACTGTTTCTCGTCGATACGTCGTTATGTACGGTGTATTTAAATTTTGTGATCAGTGAACGTACATGGATGGTTTATGGTAATGCGATCGAAGACAAATGATAGAAACCAGATATCGTGTCGTTAATGAAAATATCTTATTATAGTACTACGAAATATGTTCGGAGATAAAATTGAACGAATTTAAATATGTTTTGGATATAAACCAATTTTCCATAATATCTAAATTTATTTTCTTTTACTTCGTATCTCGTATACCATCAACCACCGTTTTCATTTTACGATAGTCCATCGTTCGGTCGACGCAAGCGCGCGTCCGCGCCTCTCCGTTACGTTTAAACCAGCTCAACTTGGTAGAACGCAAGTTAAATATTGTTTCACTGCTAATTGGCTTATTAATATATATGAAAATTATGTGTTAATGCTTCGACCCGGGAATAAAGGTGAGAGAGTGGCCGAGTGGGGGAAAGTCGAGCCGTACCCGAGCGAAAACAATTCAGCAGTCAAAAATCGACGCTACCGTTGTTCAGTCGAACTATGTGAGATCGCTTGTGATCGATAAAGTAAATTATTTTGTCGAATAATTAATTCTTAATTTATTGAAAATTCTTTTATTCGATGATTGCCAATAACATTAACCATCTTTTTCTTCGATTGCAGACGGAAATGTGAGGCCGACGGGAAGGAGGCGAAGGCCGAGCTGACGGCGCAACGCACTATGTTCCCTAGCGCACAAATTAAAATGAGGTAAATGAAAATGGAAAAATACAATCTCTATTTTCAACTTATACCTTGTACGCTCTCATTAGCATAATTGTGGTTACGCGTAACGAGCTTCATGCAAATTTCGTCTAGGTAAAATAAAGTTATACCTATGGAATAAATCAAAATGTTAACTAATGACCACGTGGACTCGAGCAAGATGACCATAATCTATTCTGTTCGAACGATAACACCACTTAACTATGTAGCAATATACTATTGAAAAAAAGATAAGTTCCTCGTCTATAAATATTAATTGCTTCCAGTCGCGTATGCAAAACTTTAGAAAATAACTCAACTTTATTTACCTATCAAAGATCAATGAGCTTTCTTGTAACGATAGCAATTTAGCTGACACGAGACAATGTAAAAAAAAAACAAATATCTTGCGGTGCACGTAATAAAAAAAAGTGTAATCTTTTTTAAGATTGCTGTCGCCAAGCAGTTCGCCAGCCACATCGCCCACGATGTCGAATTCCTCGTCGCCAACACCACCGACGCCAGTCACGCCGGTTTACAATCAAAAGATGACGGGTATACCGTGCGTGGCGGCAGCGTCGAGGTACACGGCACCGGTGCACATTGACGTCGGTGGCACGATATACACATCTTCCCTTGAAACTCTGACTAAGTAAGTTAACATCGTAACATCTTGATTTATTCTTGATTTAAACCTTTCTCGATCATCTGATTACTCCATTAAACTTGGTCTTTTTATTTTAATAAATTTACTTCCCGTACTTTGATCTAAAAATCAAGACTTAAAAAATGAACAAAATGCTTCGAATCAAGAAATTAACCCATTCGAGACCAACGACGCACCGTGTACGTCATACAGTGTATCCATTCAATCTACTATTTAAATATAACCCTATCGCGTTCCCCGTTCATCCCGATCCAACTTTATCGAGATAAAAGAATCCCCCCACCCCTCGATCGATATTCTCTCGATCTCACGGGACGATCCATTTACGTGAGAGTCATCGAGAGGAGGCGCGTGCTAGCACGCTCGATCTTACATAGGGACAAGAAACGTCGAAAGCGGAGCAAGGAATCCAAGCGATGTGAGTCGATCGTTTAGCCTTTTCCCATAGCGCGAGAGGATCTGACCCGGGATCGGGGCCCGGTCGAAGCACGGTCGAGGTACTACAGTCCCTCCTCCCCCTCCTCCTCCACCTCCTCTTGGTAGGTCGAAGAAATCGCCCGAGGTAATCACGGCGTTTCGTTCTCTGCCCTTGGTACTGCCGTTCCTTCCTTCCTCTTCGTCCCTCTTCGCCATCTCTACGTCTCTTTAGCATCTCTTGACAGCCACGGCCGCAGACGCTCTGTCTCATACGCGTGTCTCGTGTGCGTCTGGGTAGTCGTCTAACTTCTTACACCCTGACCTCTTCTTCTATCGACTCGCGTGCGAACCACGTGCGACGATCGTCGGGGAAAATATAACTAATATAACGCATCTTTGTTCGTTGTTTAAGTCTTGACCAATAATTGTCATTTTTTTTAGAAAGTTATTTGTAACCGAATTTGCAAGTACTGTATCACGTAATACCGTGGTCGTTGCAAAGATCGAATACTTGGGTTAATAAGGAATAGGGTAGACTCTACGAATCTCTGCTAATTTATATTGAGTAATTGTCCCAGAGAGTCATAGAAATTTGTAGACCATGTTATACGAGGATTCCACTCTACGGAGAAATATCGTAACGATTTTAAACTAAATAGAAGAAGACATTAATTACCTTTGCATCATTGCTTCGGAAGAAACGTGATCGTCAAGTTCCATCGCGATGTAACATCCATTCTTGATCGTCTGCGTGTGCGGCCGAAGGTCGCCATAATTTAGCATATAATAGACGAGTGCTCTGGAAAAAAGATAAAGGGAGAATAGTCGAAGAACTCCGAGAGATCCGCGAATCGTTGTTGAGCGAACGAACACGGGAGAAAGAAAAGAAGAAGAAGAAGGAGGAGGAGGAGGTGGCGGTGGAGGTGGAGGAAGAGGTAGGACCGAGACGGTACTCGTGCTGAAGCACAACCGGGTGCGTTATGGTACAGGTCGGTAGAGGGAAGGGGGAAAATGCCGATGTAGTACCTAGTGCGCCTCCTCGAGCCGGTTCCCATACCTTCCACAGCGATAACATATAATAACGATGGCTTCGTGAAGCCTACGGGCAATCTGACTTTGCAGGAAAGACAGAAACGTAAGATATCGTGCGATACGTACCAGTTTTCTGTGGACTAGAAGCATTATAGGTATCTTCCGGCGGTCCGATATTTGAATATTTCGAAAATCATCCTCCGAGTGCTCGAAACGTCATCTAATTTTGGAAAATATTTTTGATTAAAAAAATGTTACGACATAACCAAGAACAAATATGTTTCTTTCAGATATCCCGAATCGAGGTTGGCGAAATTATTCAATGGCAGTATACCCATTGTCCTGGACTCGTTAAAACAACACTACTTTATCGACAGAGACGGCGGTATGTTTCGGCACATACTGAACTTTATGCGAAATTCGCGACTCTTAATACCCGAAAACTTCGCCGATCTGGATTTACTGCTCGAGGAAGCACGCTACTTCGACATTGCACGTAAGTTCTAAAATAACTGAAGATATAACCGCTGTAAGATCAAGGAGATATCAAGCTTCGAGATGACTCGACGAAGATTTTGAACCCGAGGCATATTCTATTTACCGAACCACCCCGTTCTTAGCTCTAACTTTTTAACCCATTAAAAGAGAATGCAAAATTAATAATGAAAAAATAGCACCAAGCAAGAAAAAGAAATTAGCTTGAATAATCTCAACTATTTTTCAGCGATGTGCAAGCAATTGGAACAAATAAAGAAGGAGCGAATAAAGAACGGCGCAACGAGTTTAACATCGTCGACGATAGGTACGATTTGCTCGACCGCGACATCGACAGCATCAGCGGCTTCGACCATGACGACCACGACGTCCTCGTCTTCGCCTAAGCAAGTCTCCGGAAGACAAATCGGCATGCGCGGGAAAGGCGCGTCAGGCTGTTCGCTCGATTGCACGGGTTGCCCTAGTTGCTCGGCGTGCGATCACGAAGCCGAAAAATTTCGCGGTACCGAGGGTAACCGCAGTTACGAATGCGTCGCCCTACACGTAAATCCTGATCTCGGTGAAAGAATCATGCTCTCGGGTGGGCACGCCCTTCTCGACGAGGTTTTTCCCGAGGCGATGCAAGCTGTGATCAACGCTCGTTCCGGTATCGCTTGGCATCAGCAGGACACCCGTCACGTCATCAGGTTTCCACTCAATGGCTTTTGCAAGCTCAACTCCGTGCAAGCTATCACGCGACTACTCAATGCGGGATTTCGTATTGTCGCCAGTAGCGGTGGCGGTGGCGAAGGTCAACAGTTCTCGGAGTACCTCTTCGTCAGGCAGGCTGTTAATACCTGACGGAAAACGAGTCGATTCTATCCCGCCATTATTTTATCGGTCTTCGAGATACTTTAAATATGGAATGTTAGACTGATTACACGCGCGACGATCGAGATTTCGAATTACTTTCTCGCTCCTGCTTAATTACCCTTGAAGCTAGATTTCTTTTTCTGCGGAGATGAAAATCACCGACTCGACGTTAAGCCACGTTCGATATTTCGTTAAACATCGGTATTGATCTATGAGATTGAGATAAACAAATAAAAGAAGCATTTATACGGTTGGCAGAAATCGCGTCGACCTATATGGAAAATTTGGATACGAACCTTCGCGGGACGTATGTGTAATTAATAATAGCTTTAAAGAAGTGTATGTAAAATGGAGCTGAGAAAGAACACCTTCAACATTCGTCCAAGGATAAAAAATAACTATTATAAGTATTCGACATCGCTCCGAAAACTTGTACCTACTTGGAGATCTTAAATGCGCTGGTCTTTAATTTGTTATTATATAATAAGATGTACTTATTTGTATTTATATGCCATACTAATTATTGTAAATATCGCGAATAAAATATCGTTCGTCTATACATACATACATACACGCGGCTATGTATGCACGTGTTAGTTATTGAAAAAAAAATAATGTTATATGTCGCTACGACCTACATATGTGATATCTGGCATATAGTTCACGATGATGTTCGATGATATTTCAAAAGATAACACGAGTAATGTCAAAAGAGATTTTTTTCGTTTAAATCATTTCATCGCTTACACAAAAACAGTAGAAATAAAATAACGAAAAAAGGATATAGAAAAGGAAGGTAGGTGAAAGAAAAAAAGAAAAAAGGAGAAAGAGATGCGCCGACCGCGTAACCTCGGGTACGAGGGATAAAGCGTAGGACATACCATCGTAGCCACGGGCCCCGTTTCCATGGTTACTATGAACTCAATATCCGCGATGCCGACAGGCACCACTAGCCTGCGGCTGTCATCCCTCGAACCAGAGCCGCCGTTACCGTCGCCGTCGTCTAGTTCGCCGTTCTCTCCCTTGCAACCCACCTTTGCCTCTTCTCTCTTCCTCTCTCTCTCTCTCTCTATCTTCCTCCTCGTCTTGATTATATCCCATTTCTAGATTGCCGCAGGGATTACTCTCGCACACCGGGTCCTCCGATACACGACACGAGGTGAACTAGCCTTTGGCGTCGACATGGAAGATGGCTTTGAAATTCTAGAATTTCCGTGATTTTAGTAGCTATATAGAATGAGGTAATTGTTTTCTTCGGACCTTGATCTACAGTAGATATTGTAAGTAGATCTGATTGAGTAACTCCATTTTAGATAGTGCCTATGATCCTTTGATGAAAGCAGCTTCTTTTATAGCCTTGCATTCTGCAATTATAAACATTCAAAGAGTATAACGTTATTAGAAATGTATGAAGGATGTGTCTATAATATTGAACATTATTTCATACCTTTTTATACTTTTTCTTATTCGTATGAAGGATGTAATCATTTTTATCCAATTTTTTCCTCGTAATTTTCATGATTTTCGAAGTCGGTTTTTTTCTTTCTAGGAAAATTAAGTGTATTTAATCTCAGTAGCGATTTTATACAAGATAAAGTCGTACGATAACAATTTTTGAAAATTCCTGCACTTTTAATAAATAATCTAACCTAGTAAATACAATAATTGATTAATAATTTTAAAAATAAGCAGCTTAGATTAATTCGCAAGAGAGAGAAAATAAATACGTAATTACCACGGTGGTTTCGGAAAAGCTGGTACACGTCAAAATCCGAGATCCAATTAGAATAGAGGAAAGATTCTAATTTTTCTAAACAATTCTCTTTGATTGTAATAAAATAATTTCTTGCAAGAGATGAAATATTGAATTAAATCCACGTTACAACAGGGCAGCCAAGTTTCGATATAAAAATTACTCGCGTTCGTAACTCGGTCTAGTAATGTCAGATGGCGCAGCGATACATAGATGCGAAACTCGAATAGGTTAAATAAACATTTCTAATTGTATTGCGTTACAATTTAAAAAATTTTAAGATGCTTTAAAGTTTAAAAAGTATTAATAATATAGCTTTCACAAATAATATAAAAATCTCTTCGGTAATCTTTTCATCTTAAATATTTTATAATTGTTTTACTGGTTATGAATGTTAAAAAGTAAACTATATATCCAGTATAAGAACAAAAATTGCTATTATGTTTTTAATTATTCATTTATTTAAATATAGGATTTTAAAGGATAGATAATAAAGATAGAAATACGTACGGTATGAAATAAAATGTTTCTTCCACCATGCGGCTTTCTTTATAGGAACATATTTAGCTCTCTCTCTCTCTCTCTCCAATTCCGCCAAATTCCGAGCGCGCTATTTGATTCGAATGCCCAGCGTATTCTTAAAATTATTATTCTACCGCATCTTCGTTTACTTTCTTTTTTTTACGAAATTGAGTGTCCAATGTTAACGAATTAATAACAGATCACTTTTGCGAAGCAATTAGAAACGAAGTAAAAAAAAGAATAAACTTTGATGATTCTTTGGTGAAACTTGTTTTAAATTTTATTATTTCTCGATTACTGCTTTTCAATACAATTTGTAAAAATAGCATACTGTACCAAAATTGCTATACCGTTACTTTTTACATTTGTCTATTTATATATTTATATATATATATATCAATATTCCACCTAGTGGCAGTAAGTTAGATTTCTTTATGAACTAGTTTTGAAAGATTCATTGCATTTCTCAAATCCATAAAAAAGACATAAGTAATTGCAAAGAAGAAAGCACAAATTAAAATGAACGGATAATTTTTTTCTTATAGACAACGTGCGTAACGAAAGTTTGGTACGGGTGACAATGTGTGTGCGTGTGTGTAGAAAAATTATGTTGTTACTCTAAAATGAAGTATTTACACGACGTCTTATGCCTTGTATCGACGGGCCTTTTATCTTAAAATTGAAATACTTCTTTTTTTTAATTATTCTCGATTTACAATTAATGGAAGCAATAGTATATGCAAACGGCTATGAGAGTTAAAATGCGTATATAAATAATATTTAGAATGTTTGAGATCATCAGTGAATCTTTTTATATCATTTTTCGCTATATCTTATAAATTGTATACTTTAATATAATTCAGAAGTTGTAACACTTTTAGGCATATTTTATATGTATATCTTCGATATTCAAAATGACCTTCAATATTTGCAATTGTAAGCGACATTTTAAATCAGAAGTAGAGATCATTTGTAATATTGCTCTATTTAAATGAAAGGGAAAAAAACATACTGTAATATTTTTTTTTTACATTATCAATCATTCGCATAAGAATAGAATATGTATCCATGACCCGTCGAAACAATAATTTTTCCATTTGAATCAATTATACTATGTAAGGTTTCATAACTTTTTTACATTATTTATAGAACTTTAGGGATGCATAAGCGCATCGGTGTCCTGTGACTTTCGGAAATTGTTTCGATCGATGTATCTTCCTTTTATCAGTAACATCAGCCAAAAGGACAACAGATTTTCGATAAAAAATAAATTGTATAACATATACTTATCAATTGATAAGAACATTATCGAATTGTGGCAGTTGTTTTTTAACGGGTTAGCTTATTAGTTATATATTTTGGGGAGAAATGGTATCACCGCTCACTGAAGATACGACCGTGATCTGACCAGCTTTATAAATTACACATGAGTATCATTTGCACGTAAAATTCAAGAAAAAAATATTTCATAAACTCATTTTATAAAAAAAAAAGAAAAAAAGAAAAAACTATCACCGCAAGAACATATTGCTCTGACAATTGACTACATATTAGTACGTATATTGAAAATAAGAAACGCACCTAATAAATTCCTTCGCAGAGGATTTTTCATATATACAACTAATATTGTACTATAATTGCGCAAAATAAAACTAACTCGGGCATCTACGAAATGCAAAGCGTCTGTGCTGTCTGAGCTCTTTTACGAGCACCTCCAGAGAGATGTACACTTCTTTCTTGTTATCAGCTGCGCTGACACTTTTTTTTCTACAGTAATATAGGCACCCGTGTACATCCGTTGAAAACTTTTTTCACTTTTTCTTTTATACATACAAATCAGGTACATACTCTGAATTTTGTTTCAATTGATTACGAGGCAAAGCACAATTTCTCTTTTCGAGTCGAACCTGTACTAATCCCAAACAGGAAACATAAATAATTAAATTAATATCGATCGAAAGAATATTCATTATTCTTACTTTTGTAAATGTTTCTTTAATAAAAAACGTAACAGCTAGTTCTTTTATAAACACTGAAAATGTAGATTACAACATAATATACTGATAACAATTCCATCTTATGGTGGAGCGTAGCTATATTTTGTTGTACCAACATTGAAATTATCTCTATATGATATTTTACGTGTAAGATATTGTACAAATTTTCCATACGTTTTGGACAGTGTGCTCGTGTCATATTATGTTGTATCATTTGCAAAAATACGATTTACTATTTTAACAAAACCTGCACGCATGTATATTTTACACTAGTGCTACAGTGTCCAAAAGTATAGGTCAAGTATTACAATGTAGCAGGCATATACATAGCATGATAATGTACACTCATTCGCTCGTTCACATGGTCATTCGGTAACAGATGCACACGCACCATATAACAATATTCGTATATGGCTATCCACACGTACTCACGCCATAAAGGCTATTCAAGACTAACGACGAGAGATGTGCTCATACACATTGCTCTTCTTCATTGATGTGATCTCGTGTTGAAAAATAAAGAACGATCTATTATATTACATTTAAAAAATTTTCAGTCATTTACAGTAGGGAAGCATGGTAGAAATAACGTTATTTTGAATGTATGCGATATCACAAGGCTGATCCGCAGCGAATTTCATCGTACGAAACTATGAAACGCTGTACGATACAACATACAGTGTAATGTCGCACTGTTCATTCAGGTCCATTGAGACCAGCTCACACAAGACCATGTAGATAGGGCGCCATATGTCGGGCGGATCATTCGAGTTCCTGCCCTTCATAGAACATCACTTCAAGTATGACTTATACAGCGTTGTGCTTCTACATGTTTCCTTCTCCTGTTCCAGAAGAAACAATAAGTCTCGGAAGTTTACCCTCTTCAGACGTGGTCTCATCGGCATTTGTCTGTTCATTCCGGTAACCGATGTGTTTAAACTGGAATTACTTCCTGGACTATTGGCCGGCCCTCCTGCATCGAGTTTAGGTTTTTTACGGGGACCAATTGCCTGCAGTGCAGTTAAATTGGCTTCCCTTTGTCTCAACTCTTCCATCTCCGCGCGTTGCATCTAAAAAAAATAGTTAAGAGTTGACCACTAACTCATGTAATGCTATTCCATGTAGAGTATAGTCAGGTGGCTGCAAGTATATATAAATTTCACCGATGTTTAATTATTAGTCAATTACGTTAGACATTTATCATATTTTACATATTCGGTGGGCAAATGTGATCTAAGCTCATTTTTTTTTTTTTTTTT
>JAIFRP010000010.1:91987-122888 GCA_032403825.1 Odynerus spinipes | reverse complement strand
TTTTTTTTTTTTTTTTGAAAACGATAACGTAAGTAAATACCTCTTTGGCCTTTGCCTTAAGCTTAGCTTGTTCCGGATCTTCCGTTTTAGCGCGGCTTTTAGCAGCACGTAAAAGCAATTCTCTCTCTTGTTCTTCGTGTCTCCTACGCTCGACTCTATCCAAATCTTCCAAAAATTTTAGTTGCGCTCTTACATCCTGCGTTACTTCGTATCTTGGATCCACCTAATTAATATATACGTACATAACAGTACTTGATAAGTCGAGAGGATATAGTTAGCATAATCGATATTAATCGGTGGCCTAATTTTTACCTTTATAAGATCTATCCTATGTTCAGCAATAACTGCCAATTTTTCTACCAAGTTCTTTAACCTTTCTTGCGCAGCGTGTGAAATTAATGCAGCCACTTCTTGATTAGGTTCTTCCAAGCCATAATTGGAAACTAAACAAATTAATCGTGGTTTACTTTGTAAATATACTTAATAAATATGTTAATTATATGATCACTAAATATTACCTATTTGCTTTATTCTCTGTTGCAGTGGAGTCATGTGTAAGAATATTTCATCCTTACAAGAACGGATTTGTGTACCTACAAATTCTGTAGAACCAAGAATTCTCTGAGATTCTTCCGCGAGATTAACACCACCCATAGCTGCTACATCGTTTATGTCGTCGTCACCACTGTGCAAAAAAATATATACTACATTCTACTCTATTATTTTGAGATTCTTATGAATCATTTCTATACAAGGAATAACGTAAATACTTACGTATATCCTGCCGAAGAAAAAGTCTTTTTCTCCTTCTCTTTGGCAGTAGGTTTTGGTACTAAAGAAGGCACTATGGTTTTGTTAATGGTTGTAGCTGTGTTGACTGTTTTGCCTTGCGTAGTAGTTGTTACCGTCTTTACAACCGTTGTTACGATAGGTGGCTTTTGAACAACAGGTGCAGTAGGACGTATACCAGTAACAGCTACTGTTGATTTTACTGTATAAGCAGTAGGACTGCGTACGACAGTTGTTACAGGACGAATCTGAGAAAAATTGATTTTTTATTAAAATTCATACATGTCTGATTTATACTATATTTCTATTGTACAAACACTTACCAGCCTTTGCTGTACTGTTTGAACAGGTCGAGGAGCTGCCGTTGTAGTTGTGGGTAATGGCGCCATTAATCTTACTTGCGTTGCTGGTGTAGATGCACTAGGGATTGTAGGAGCAACAGCAGCTGTTGGTCTTATTTGATTTTGCTGCAGGACATTATAAAAAAGAACTAAAGTATTTACAGAATAACGACATATAGATATTAAAAACTCACATTATGCAAATGAATCTTTACCTGTGTAACTACTGGTGTTGCAGATGCGATAGAAAAAACAACATTGGCAGGCGGAGGTTTTATTCCTTCGATAACTAATTCATTCATCACAAGAGATTGACGTAGAAGTGGCAAACTTTTTTTAAGAAAGCCGATCAAACATGGCTGTGGAGATGCATTTAATAATCTTTCAAGTCTATCACAAAATTCCTCCGGTTCAACTTTAGTATCAATTAACTCTTGTATCAAAGTCCGAACATTTCGTTCCACTGCTTTAGGCTCACGACTAGACAACTCTAATAAATTTGCTAAGAATTTACGGCACTTTTCTTTGGTATTATCTGTAGTTTGGCGCTAAGGATAAACAACAGATGAATTGGTATAAAAAATATGAAAATGTGAAGATGTATGACATTATATAATTAATATATAATAGACATACCTGTGCAGGCGTCTGAACTGTTTGAACCGTAGTAGCAGTTGGAGTAGCTGTTGTAGTAGCTGCAGTAGTAAGAGTAGGTGGAGTTGCATTTGTTGTAGTGACTGTAGCTGCCACTGTCTGTTTTGATACATGAGAAACGTTTTTATATAATTATTATGATTGAAAATTTAATATTATACTTTTTTGATTATATTTACTTCTAACAGACTAGAACATTTGCTCTCAACCAAATACTATAAGTAACAAAATAATACGAGTGCTTATATTCATGCATAGAGAAACTTTATATTTAATATAAATTAAAATAAACTATAGCTTTATGTTAAACAATTGAAAATATTTATCTTAATAGTATTCATATATAATTTAAGACGCACTTGCACCTTATATAGACTCGCTTATTGTTAGTTTCAAAATCTGATGTAATTTTATTTTTGTGAAACTCTATAGTAATAGTAATATCTTAACAATGTATTCAATATTATACAGTATTCTGAAGAACTTTTTTAAATTCAGCATTTCAGTAATCTTACAAAATGTATATTTATAACTTTTAATTGATACTATTAACTACCACAGCAAAAAGCTGATATGATAAATAACAAACTTGTAACACTGATGAGTGTATCGTGTAAATTTAAGTAGAGTATTACTATCAAAATAATGTTAACTAAGAGAAAATATATTCATAGAATATATTCATCTGTTTACTTCTAAGATGTACCGTTAAAAACTCTACATTTATAAATTTATATAATTGAATTTACAATGCCCCTATAAAGTATAGATTCTAAAATCTACACATAGTATCATATGCAATAGAAAAAATACTATAAAAATTACTAAACTTACTACTAATAAATAATAGCAGAAATATGAACTACTCTGTACAGAGAATAGCATTCTAGCAAATAAATGAAAGAAAAAATTCTATCGAATTACCAAACAATGTATCTTGTAATAGAAAACAAACAAATAATGGAAGCTTTATAAATACTCAAAAATAGCATATTCAAAAATACAAGCATTTTAAAACGACGAAAGAGATTTACATACTCAAGAGACTTAAATAAAAAAGATTTACATACTTACAAAAGATTTATATACTCATTGATAACTGAAAAATATCTCTAATGCACAGTAATATCAAACCTTTACGAAGTGGAATGCAATCAAATCTTGTACTATTGAAATAAAATACATAGTCTACTATAGAACACCATTCCAACAAACTAAAATCACAAACCAATGAGTTTCTACAACTACTACATCGAGTCTTATAGCAGGTATGAAAGTGCGTCACCTGAACAGGTTTTCTTAAGGTGGCGAGTGGTGGACCAGTGAACTGAGTGTTCAGCCTACTTACAGCCGGCACAGAGGCTAAGCGATAGGTAGTGCCTGGAGATGGTGCCGCGACCACTGCATTTCCTGTGATACTATTAGGAGTAACGGCAGTACCACTTGGTGTTCCCGCTGTCGGTGCTGGTCCTACTCTTAACAATTGATACTGGCCATTTTCAGTTTTTAATAATAAGTGACCTTGAGTTCCAGGTTGGAAACCATGCAGTGCTTGCAATGTGATCTATAAATAAATGTTTTGCAATACATAAACATTAAATTTCCTTTCATTAAACTATACGAGAATATAATGCCGAACTTATATGTAACGATAATTACAGGAAGTATAATAATAATTAGCACACAATATCTATTAAGATGTATATGTACCTTATAAAAAATATAAACATAAATTTCAATTGTTTACATAAAGGTTATACGCTAGAATAATTAAAGATTATAAGATATTACGCAGAAATCATTTTCAATTAAGGAACTATATATAAAATATACTTTTCTTACCCCTGGAGCTCCAGGTTTAGCTCCAACCATATGCTGGCCGATAACAACTCTTGGCGTAACTTGCTTTCCCGCTTGTTGACCAGCCACTGGCGTCCCTGGTCTCATCGAGTTAACATTGAGAATTTGTACATTGCTAGGTACTATCGTGGGTGTTACACCAGCCTTGCCTTGCAGTGCCGTACTGACGGCACTGCTAGCCACAGAGACGGGAACAGACATTGGGACGGAAACCATGCCACCGGGTGCTACGCTAGTCTTTATCACTAAAGCAGTGCCTGTCTGCTTGTTTACTCCGGTTACGGCTTGATTGCCTGTCTGACTGATAGTACCAACGTTTGAGACAGCGTTGGATGTTGTCTGCAACACTGCCTGTGATGTTATACCCAGTGTGCCATTAGCTAGCTGCCCGACCGTTTGTGTGGGGAAAGGAAGCTTGTTATTAGCCGTTGCTACTCCCGTTGTGGCAATAACTTGTCCGATGGTAGGATATATAATCTTAACAGGTTCTTGTCCTGGCGCCACTGCATTTGAGGTAACCACGTTTACTGGGAGTAAAGTACTCGTGGTGATCGACTTTGTAACTTCTTGACTCAAGAGATTGTTCACGGGGGTGGCACCGCCACCGTTGGAAACCCCATGTTTCTGTGGTTGTACCGCCGCAGTAATGGTGCCCCCGTTGGAAATACCGCTGTTCACCTGGTGATTCTGCTGACTGGCCGTCGCAGAACTCGCTTGATGGCCAGAAACGGTTGGCGTTGACGTTACCAGCTGTGTTTCGAGGGAGCCCACTATCGCGTTCACTGCAGATTCATCGACGTCCGTACTCAGAGCTTCCTCCAGAAACTTAGCTGACGCCATTTTCTTCCAAGCTCCAACTGTAAACTGAACTGCGCATGCGCCTGTCGCAAATTCTTCCCATGGTGCATTGGCCCCCCACCACAGCGTGGTTGAAAATTTTACACGACGTGTCCCCGTTCGTCGTCGGCTAAAAGCGCACGCTTTGTTCGTATAATCTTCGTCCTTATGAATTACGATAATCGTGTTTCGACGTTTTTGGTCTACCTACGACGCAGGAGTTACTCCCTCGGTATTTTTCCGATCATTTTCTCAATCATAACTTCGGATCTTGGTTTGTTTTATGGCTGTCAATGCGCGCCTTGAAAACACGTCACCCGCCAAAATGGCCATTCTTGATATTGTGCATACACAAACTTTCGATTTGTCAATAACGCTCTCGTATAGTAAACGTTTCTTTATGTAGATGCATCTAATATATTATTTTCTTACATATAAGTGTACAGTAAGTTTCCCTAACGGATTCTATGAGTTAAGTTGATAAAATTCCACACTTCTATGATATATGTATCTATATATGTATATGTATATCTATACATTTGGATATGTGTAATCCATGCTCAGCAGAGATGATTTACTATTTTGTTTATATAGAATTTTGTGTTTGTATTTTATAGATAGAGAACATTATGATATGGAATTCTATATCGTAGACTTCAAAGACATTTTCTTTTTATTAAAAGAATGGAATAAGGTAATAGTTTAAAAAGTAATAAAAGTAATTTATTTGGTAATATTTATTTTTATAATGATTTGAATTATAGAACTTGGCATATTATATAATAGACGTAAGATAGTTTTTCAATTTTTATTAATTCAAAAATATATTGGATAAATATTTAGATTTTTAATTGTCCAAACATTTAAAACTATATTTTAAAATATGTAATCAACAATTGAAAAAGGTTTGGATATTTATAAATTTTCTTTTAATAGCCAAATTCTTGAAGTGATAATAATTATATTCTCGATATAATATTTGATATGAGAATAATCAGTATTCTAAGCAAATTTATCTTATCTCTCATACTGTTTTACGTTGCGTACACGTATTTCAGGAAACATTTTTATTTTCCTAATATTTAATTCGATTTTATATATTATCAATTAACATCTAAAATATAATTATATTTATTTTACCTTAGATTATATTTTTACGTCTTGGAATATTTAGACCAATCACGTTCGAGAGATATGTGTACGTACAAAAACTGTCCAATCAATGAGCGGCATTCGTCCACCAATCACATCTTCGCTCGGTTCTTCGGTACAGTTTACTGATTGGTCCTCGCACATTTCTATCGCCAGTAACCTTCAGAGCACATAAAGCTTCGTGCTCAGTCATTAAGTAGACGTGGTCGTGGAACGATCGCTACCGTTGATTACTTTTTAAATTACGTAGAGATTAATGAAACATTATAAGTATAATAAAATAGTTTACTAATGTAGTAGTAATTATGAAATGCGTAATATATTAAAAATATATTTAATTAATCTATATCGATATACATAGAAAAAATATTTTTAAAAATCAACACGTAATATTTAACAGTATCAATATAGTATACTGTTAAATATATTTGTTCCACTAGTAATAACCTGAAAATTGAGTATCGTTTATTATAATTGTTACTGCATATATTTTTATTTTATTTATTTATCTCTCATCTATCATTATTTATTTATCATTTATCATCTTTACCTTAGAACTATTATTTTGATGTTATCAATAATCAACATGAAATCATAGATATAAATATACTATACATATAAATTTTATATATATATATATTTTACTTTTTATCGCCAAGATTGATATAAGTATATCGAGAGATATCGTTATCAAGCGGAAGACCAGATAGATAGACTGATACTTCTGAGGGATTTATTTCTTATAATGGCAGGAAGCGTGTATGCCAAGTCGTCAAAATATCAAAGAGATGTGCTGTCAATACCGTGCCGAGAAAATGAAGGCTACGATCGTTCGCATATACCTCGCATTCGTCATTGTTTTAACAATCTTAACATGTTCCACAGGTAAGATCTTTTTTTATTTCTTGAATTAATATCTTTCCCTATTATTGCTTCGTGGTGCAGCAGATTAGTTTTATTATTTCGGAATGATCACTTTCAACAGTCGGCCAATTTTAATCGAAGCGCGTGAACTTTTATTTACTGGCGTTGATACATGCGCGCGCAGTTGTTCGTACACGTACACAAGGCGCGAAAGCCTTGGAAACGTAACGGTAAGATTTTGATATAATAAGATTATGATTAAAGTAAATTATCGTTTAAAAATCGATAGAAAATGGAAAAGTTCGTATTTATATATTTAACAAATTTGTTGTATCACGTTTTACAAACAAATTCGAACAACTATCATCGATTAATTTCAAAGTAAAATTTATAAACTTTTCATCAACACGCGTTCGGCTAACTCGCCAGGGGGGCTGCGCTCTATGGATCTCCTCTTTAGTTTGACGGAGTGACCGGTTCGCTACGTCTGTCTACAGCTCCCCTCTTAGTTTTTAAAAAGATCTAACAGATTTAGATTTGAAATTAAAACATTTATACAAATCTAACTTTATCTTAAAAATCATCGATCGATTTCTTCGAGATTTGAAATTAAACATTCTTACGCAAACAAAAGTCTCCTATAAGAATCGTAAGCTAACAATATAAATTTTTGACGTTAAAGTGTTATAGTTATATATAAAAAATTAAAAAAAACAACATCAGTACGCAACTCGGTAATTTAACTTTTCGAAAATCAAAATCGTCGCGAGGCTTTTCGCGTGGTGCCGCTAGAAGCGTTCAATGGCGGCCAGTTGATAATGACAAGGAACGGTTTTCCGTTCGATCACATTCGGGGACAGCCGCGCGATCGGTTCGAGTAGACGCGTGGCACGTCATGGCGCAGTGACGTAGTTGCTGTACAACACACAACACACGATTTCTCATGCGATCATCCTCAATGCGATCGAAGACGCGATCTCGTGCTGAGCGTTTCTGCGTTTGAAACGGCAAGTGATTAAGACGCGCGCGCGCCATCGAGATCGTAAGAAGTGACGGAAGAGAGAGAAGGAAAGACAAGAAGAGAAGAAAAAGAAGAAGAAGAAGAAGAAGAAGAAAGGTAGAAGAGGACGAAGACGGGAGAAAAGAGAGAAAAGATAACAAGACGTCGGTGATAAGGGAGAATAATTTTTTGGATTTTCTTCGAAGCGATCCACAACCGATCTCTCTCTCTCTCTCTCTCGCACTCACTCACTCACTCACTCACTCACTCACTCTTCGGTTCACCCGTCGAGAGTTCGACCTTCGCGAAAAGTCGTGCCGTCATCGACGACAGTGTCGCAAGATCATTCCAACAGGACGGTCTTCGGTGGTTGGTCCGCTTTCGCGAATGTTTCTCAAGGAAAGTGCCTTGACGGTAGATCGTCCGTTCATCGCATCGCCGATGGTAACAGGTGTTACTATTTACAACGCTCTCCGACGCCATTGAGTGATAACGAGGTGGAAGGAGAAAATCGAGGAAGAGAGGCGGCCACACACCGATTTAACAACAACGTCGTTTCGAACATCGATCAGGAGTGGCCACGCTCGATGTGAACGATGATTTGCACGAGGTAATCATCGAGGAGGAATATAATGAGAGTATTCTTTTTTCTGGAATCCCAAGTGGAACCTGTTCTTTTCCTTTTCCTCGTCGAAAGTAGATAAGTGTTCTTCTCCATGGTTACACTCGCCCGTCGAAAACTCGTGATCGTTTTGTATTATTCGAATAGGCGTAATAACGAGAGGAAGAGAGAAAGAGCTAGAGGAGTTTCGTGCTAATTTCGAGTAACCGTGAATCACCTTGCAATCAGTGTTCCGTGGATAAAGCATTTGTAAAAGAGCGACGACGATGTATCGATAATATCGAAGAACTCGCCGTGGCGGCCATTGAAGAGCATTAAACTTCGTATGCCTAATTCTTCTCTAAAATGAGGTATTCAAGACGATACGTCGATAAAAATTACAACGATTAACGCGATTTACCGTATTTCGTTAACGAACGGCTGTTATATCTCTCTCTTCCGATCATCGAGTGTCATTAACGGTACAAAAATACAATTAGAGAGAAATCTCGCTTTCCAAAATCTCCGTAACACTCGTTTAGCATTCTTTAGTATACGCGCTCCTCTCACGGCATCATCTCGCGTTATCTCGCGATTAAACGGGGAAAAAAAGGAGTGAATGACGATGTTCCGCGGCGCGAGTGATAGACGCGCTCGTATCTCGAGCCTGTTTAGCGATTTAAACAAATGGCTCGCTCGCTAGCGAGCGTCTCGAGTATCTTCCTCCCTCCTTCTCCTCCTACAACCACTTGACTTTCCGCGTGAGTTTCCGACAAAAGATTTTTACGAATTTCGTCACCCCCACTTCCCCCCTCCCCGTTCCCGCTCTCTTTTTCCCTTTTTTTTTCACGAACACAAAGCACCAGCCGACCTAACGCAGATCTTTCTACAGAAAACGGGTATGGTGACACTGATACAGCACCAGCAAACGCCGGACAATAACCTGTATCAGAAAGAACAACAACAAGATCATCGTATAGTCAACGTATCGCCCCAACTCGACTCTCCGCGGGACTCGCCGAATCATCGAGGGAAATTTGATCAGCTGAGATCACCGAAGGATAGTAACAATACAGTGATCGCAGTTGCCAGCAGCTGCAATGGTAGTGTTGGCGATACCTCTACGCAGTGCAGTGACATAGACGATGAGAACAATGTCGTATGCGGTAACGACAACGAGGAGAACGAGGAGGACGAGGACGAGGATGAGGACGACGACGATACCGATTTAGAGGACGGTGAATGGACTACCGATCTGCCGGTGTCCACCGTTGTGCAACACCATCAGCAACAGGTGGCTGTTCCAAACGGCAACGTGATTCTACCGAATGCCGATCCGTCGACATTCGGCGACATATGCGTGAAAAACTCGACGAACGTTCACCTGGGTAACAAGACCTTCTATAAAGGTCCGGTGACGATAAAGCAGTTCGTTTACACGAGTCCAACTTCGGTGCAGGGTCAGCAGGAGACGAACGAGTTCGATGGAGCACGCACGTCCGACGCGAACGCCTCCGATTTATCAACGACCAAAGCCGACGTCGGTCTTAGCAGGCCGATTTTATCGCAAAAGAACGATTTCGATAAAGGTGATTTTTTTTTTTGTATGACAGCCTAGTCTACCTATTGCCAAAGTTTGACTCTATTTTATTCTCGCTTCGCGGTAGCCGGACATGCCAAGCGTTCTCGCGTGTGACTCTTTTTATTATTAGTATTATTATTATTATTATGAAACGATCCGTCGTCGATGTACATACTCGCACGTTCACGGTACTGTGTCAGAAGAAAAAGATCTTTCACTTGCGATAACGCAAAAAAGAATGCAACTTTCGTCGTTTGGTTCGCTGACGCATCGATCGAGAGGCCTTTCACTTCCTAATCATCGTTCTTTCTTGCTCGCTCTCACGATTCTCTCTACTTACGTATGTACGTAGGTACCACATGTATTTGACAACTCCAGCTACGTTAGGATCTCGAAGAAGTGAAAACTACCGAGAGATCGGCGAATATCGACTTTTTTTTTAATCAACGATTTATTATTATTATTTTTTTTTTCATTATAATTAGTGAATGACCACTTGACTTCCACGTCGAACGTACTTTCGGGCTAATCACGTAGTATTTCGTGGCTTAAGCGCCTAGGCACCCACGCACGTGTGTTTATTCGGAATAAATTGAACAACGTGAGCGGCGGGGGGGTGGGGATACGCTCGTGGCGATACGAAGGCTACAGATGTCGACGATTTTTAACAGTAGATATAACACAGAAAATTTGTCATTGTAGCGAACCGATTAATAATTATCGAATTCGGTGTACGTCGCGTGATACCTTTTAAATCTGGTTCAAGCCGATGTATGAAGAAGCTTAGGCAAGAAATCTTTATTAACTCGATTTAACGTCTAAGACGTTACAAAGAAAGAAAACGTTATCTTCGCGTCACGATAAAGCATTCAGATAAGGGCCGCGTAAAAAAACGTCGGACGAGTTATTTCTAGGCTGTTTATATACCGGTTTTGATTATTAAGCAGCATCAACGAATTCGTTAAAATCAATATTTTTCGACGTACGTGCGCTCGTTATTATTGTACAGTGACGTGTACGGTAACGAAAAACGTTATCGAAATTCTAGTCGATCCAGGTCTTTTTCGATTATTGAATGGGGCATTATCTCGATCTAATTATTACCGCTCGACAAATCTCGTCTCGACCCTTTATCAAAATCTATCCGGCGCAAGACACCGGTGACCGGATAAATATCCTCGAAAGATTAGCTTTCGAACGTCGAGAGTAGGCTCGCGTGTTATACACTCTAGTATAGTTAGCGGTCGCTCGTGTCGCGTTTATTAAAATCATCGTTCACGATGGTATATTGTTTCGATTATTGGTTTTGGAAATATAATGGTTGCTGCTCTTGCGACAGTTGTAGTACGTCGATACAAATCGATTGGCCGACGAGAGAATCGTGCAGGGGCCGTGTCGTTGACTCGTTAGGCGCCGGTAAATTTATGGCAACTCTCTTCTACTATCCTTCTTCATCCAGTGAAAAGTGCACGAGTTTCGTAAGTGTGACGAAAGAGGTGACGTTAGAAACGGTTAACGACCGGAGCTGGGTAAAATGTGTAGCTTGTTGGATAACGATAAACGTCGAGTGGATTAGTCTCGAAGCGTATCTCGAGTCGTTATTTTATTATAGTTTTTTTTTTTTAATTTAATTTAATTTTTTTTCTAATACTTTTCCGTACGTACCGACGTTCGTTTTATATACGCGCTATACGTATGTAACGTATCCATGATTCGCATCGCACTTCGCACAGTTTTATTTATTACTCTTAGAGCCAAGAAAGATTACAAATATTTCGTGTGTAAATTTGTAAGTAAAAATAGCCTTTTTTTTTTAATTTCTCTCGATCGTGATCTCGTATATCAAATATTATATTATTTGTAACGGTGGCAACTTGAATCGGCACCTCGAAGTATCTTTATTAGAAATTTTACCCAGTCCTGTCAACGACGAGCGCGTTAATATTCATTAATCAAATCGCAGCGACGAGATTGGCATGTCCGAAACGTTAACATTATCATTAATTGATATTCAACGTTACTCCGCTTCTCTTCCTATCTTTCTTTTACTTGAAAAAATTCTTTTTATCTTTTATTCACGAAGATATCAAAAACACGATTCTGATCTCCTGTATTTGTTTTTCTGATTTCTCGCTATTTTAGTAAAAAAATGGCTGTGGACGTGGCGATGCGCGGCACTTTTGTGTACGTTAGCGTTAATTATCGTGACTATGATCGTCGTGGGTTCCGTACTCCTCACGCACAGATACGACGCCCCGCCGGCTCCGATTTTCCCGGAAATTCCGGACTCTTCTCTCGAGGGTAATATCGCCGTTCGTAATGCAAAATATATATTTTTTTTTCTCTTGATAATAGGAGCATGATCGAAGAACGAGCATTTTTCGTTCGAACGCGCTAACTCGTAAGCACGTGAGTTGCGAGTCTGTTTGATTATTGTTGTCTTTGCTTCAGCAGCTGCTTGATAATCGCTCTTATCAAAAGATTCTATTACTATCGCGCTATGTATAATTACTACCGTACTAATCCTAAACGCACTAACTATAGAAACTGATAAAGTCGAAGGAGCTTGCAATAGAATAACATTAGTCTGCTGCACATTAACGTACTAACACCAAAGTCATTAACCCGTGTCTATCAAAGGGGAAACCCGTCATTAAAAAAAAGAAGAAAAAAGAAAGAAAACAAAAAAATGGATATAATTTCAGGTGTGATAGTAGACAAGGTGCGATTCGTCGAAAGAAACGAGTGGGGAGCACAGCCACCGACGGAACCCCTAACAAAGATGAAACTACCCGTCCCTTACGTTATCATCAGTCACACGGCAACCGAATTTTGTACGACGCAATCGGAATGCACCTTTCACGTGAGATTCGCTCAGACCTTTCACATCGAGTCGAGAAAGTGGACGGACATAGGATATAATTTTCTCGTCGGTGGCGACGGTCTCGCATACGTCGGACGCAGCTGGGATTACATGGGGGCACATGCGTTCGGTTACAACAACAAGAGCATCGGTATTTCCTTCATCGGCACGTTCAACACCGTTGTACCGCCGAAGGCACAGCTACACGCCGCGCAGAAGATCATCGAGCTTGGCGTCCAGGCTGGAAAAATCGCCAAGGATTACAAGTTGCTCGGCCATCGGCAAGTATCGAAAACCCTAAGTCCCGGCGACGCGCTTTACAGCATCATCAAAACGTGGCCTCACTGGGCACCCAGGCCTTGATTATCCTTCGTGGTGGGATGTGTAATGCCGAAATCGCCCCATCGTTCTCGAATGGGTTGTCCGAGCGAGCGTTTATCCGTTATACCTACTCCTGTTATTGTTTGTTTTTTTGTCGTCCTCTCTCTCTTTTCTCTCTCTCTCTCTCTCTCTCTCTCTTTCTATCTCTCTTCTTTTTTTATAATCCATTTTTAAACGCCGAACGAACGAACGTTCGTTCTCAGTGGTTCGTAATCTTTAGATGACATCCGGAGTGCAATTGCACGCATGTGCGTATGTGATATAGAATGCAATAACGTAAAGTGCATCGGCGGCGTGTAAATCGAATCGCGCGCGCCGTGTTCCGCGCGAAAATTCGTCGCTCGTAAGTGCCAATATACTTCTCGATACCTCATTCGATTTTTGTTCGTTTTTTTATTATTATTATCCGTTTTTCAAAGAGACGATTCTCTTGCGTTTAGTACATCGTGTGTTTCTGAGTCTCTGCATATGTGCGTGTGTGTGTTCGTGTATAATCTATGTTCCGATGAATGCGTGCGCGTGTGTAATTTTTTTCATTTTTGGTCTCTTTGCGGTACTCCCTTTTCTATTTAGGATTCTACGTTTTATTCGAGCTCCGAACGAGATATCTTTCGTTGCATTCTTTAAGTAATGCGACATTTCGAAGCATGCAACGATTTAATGCAATTGTATGTACTGCACTATTTGTAATAAACGTCATATAAGAAACACTGTACAGCAATTATTAAACAGTATAATGTAAAAATAAACGTTATTCGATGATCAAGATATTGTGAATTTGCGTGCTTGCAATTCGGTGTTATTTTTTATGAATCGTCGGTAATGTAGAGTATGACGTTCGTATACAAAAAGTCCTCGTTATTTGTTAGGTTATGTAGACGTATTAATAACTCACGAAAGATATTCAATTACTTTCTTTTTTTTAATATATTTATCTGACTAATTAGCTATGTGAATTTAGTTCGAAAAATTGAGTCTTTAATTTGATTCGAGTTAACTTTGTAACAAATCAGATACTAATTAGAAATATTTTAATCATAAGAATAGTTCTGATAAGTTTGATTGGCTATTAATATTATTTCGTCGGTCTTTAACAAAAATTTGTAAAGAAGGGGAAATTATTTTGATTTTAATATAACCAATAGAAAGAAACATTTCTCTTGCGAGCCTCTACTGATTATAAATCTATTTTGTATTCCATTTGTGACGTCAGGTTTTTAAGCGTGATGCATCACCGTTCTACATACGCTAGATACGAACTTTTGCCAACAGATGTCTCTTGTATCGCGTGTCTCACTTCGTGATTAAGACTTTTGCTGAAGCTATATAACAGATAAATCGTTTGTAAAATGGTAAATAACTTTAATTTCTAACTAAACCTCTATTTCGTAAAAATCGAACGAAATTGTAATTGGGCATTCCACGTATTTTTCAGCAAATTAAATATATTCATGACCATATCGATGAAAATTATAGACTTTTTATAATGCAAGCGAGGTTAATTTCGCCGAATGCTTCTCGTGGCACTCACTTATTTTATTGCATCACGTTATATTTTATTCAAATGATATACAATGCTTCGATTTTTTTTTAATTCTAGTAGTAATTATCTATCTATATGCATGTACGTGTCTGTATGTTATATTCTTTAATACGACTTAAAAAGTTTTATAGTTTCCATAACATACATATATATACATATATATATGCATAGGATATAAATTATATATTACGTATAAGTAACTGTCGTTTTTAAAGAACTAATAAAAAATTTGTAATCAATAGTTACAGAACTTTGCAGCATGCAGGGTAAGTTTAATAAGTATTGCTCGATCCACACAGTCACAGAGGAGATTCAGAAATGGCTCAAGAGAACGTTCATTATCAAATAACCCCTTATTATATGCAACATGTTCTCACTTACCAGACGTACAAAGTTTATCGGTAAGTTTTGTGCTTTTACATTAACAAAATTAATGTTACATATAAGTAACAATGTTATGTGCATCCAGCTTCGTCAATATTCAAATCCGGCACGTAAACCTACTTTTCTCTCACAATTTCTTGAGAATATTAAGCAAGAAATGCAAAAAAATAAAGAAATGAAGGAATCTTTAAAAAAATTTCGCGAAGAAGCAGAGAAATTAGAGCAATCTGAAGCATTACGTTCAGCAAGACAAAAGTTTCAAGCAGTTGAGTCAGAAGCTAGCAAAAGTTCCGAAGTTATAAAAGAAAAATTAGACAGTTTTAAAGAAAAAGTATGTATACATATGATTAACGATTACGTAATTACTTTATTATATCAATTTATAATTTGGTTGTAAAGAACTTGATTTTTTGTCATAGGTACAAGAAGTTATCGAAGAAGCTAGTAAATCTGAATTGGGTAAAAAAGCTGGACTATTAGGTGAAGAAATAACTAAATCGGCGAAGGGTGCAGCAGAAACAATTTCAGAAAAAAGTCAGGCACTTGGAAAAACAGGAGCTTTCCAAGCCATTTCACAGACAGCAGAAGTTGTACGCAAGGAGTTAGATCACCAAGGAATTCAAGGTTTTTATTGATCATATATTCAAATATATGTTTAACTGTGAAATATATATTAAAGTTATTTTTATTATTTTATATAGGAAGAGTTTATGTGCCACTTACTAAATTAAGAAAAAGAAAAGAAGTAGCAGAGACTGACTTGGACGACAGAGAAGTTCAACCTAATACAGATGCACGTGGAGTCGAATTGCATAAAGATTTTAAATTTTATCAGTCTTGGCAAAATTTTAAGGTAATTCTCTTTTTATACTATAATTTTTAGTTTACTTTTTAATTATTTATATGATAGTATATATAATATATAACTTAATTTATTTTTACAAGGATAACAACCCATACGTGAACAAAATTTTGGATTGGAAGATCAAATATGATGAATCAGACAATCCTGTAATTCGTGCTTCCAGACTTTTTACTGAGAAACTTAGCTATGTGATAAGTGGTGCAGTACAGAAGACAGATTTATCGAAAATATTGACAGAACTTTGTAGGCTAGATCCAAATTTTGATAAAAATCAATTCTTAAGAGATTGCGAAACAGATATTATACCAAATATACTAGAGGCAATAATCAGAGGAGATCTTGAAATTTTAAAAGATTGGTGTTACGAAGCTACGTATAACGTAATATCGCAACCCATTATACAAGCACAAAAATTAGGATTGCGTTTAGACAACAAGATCTTAGGTATGATTGCTACTTCTAAAAACTATATTTTAATATAATGGAAATATTTGTTTAATGCAAATATCATTTCGTTTCAGATATTGAAAATGTGGATCTTTACATGGGTAAAATGATGGAACAAGGTCCAGTTTTGATGATAACGTTTCAGTGCCAGCAGATAATGTGTGTAAGAGATAAGAATAATAAGGTGGTTGAAGGAGATCCTGAAAAAGTGATGCGTTACAATCACGTTTGGGTTTTATGTCGCGATCCAACAGAACTCAATCCAAAAGCTGCATGGCGCCTACTTGAAATTGGTTGTTCGGGTTCCGAGCAATTCGTATAGTGCACTGATTCCTAATTAGATTATATTTTATTTACGGAAAATTGTCGTCGAAAGCGACTGAGTTGCATTGAATTTTTCGTAAAATGGAATAGCACATAACGGTTGCATAATTCTCACCTATGTGGACATTACTATTACGATTACGAGACATTTTTTCATGCAAGGCCGTATTTAAAGAACACCTCGGTAAGGAAAAATATCATTTAAAGAAAAGTTCTTTCCTTACTTGAAAAAAAAAGACCAAGGAAGATATAACTGCACACAATGTATTGAAGATTACACATACTGTGTAATTACATGTAAAAAATATAATTTTATTGCCTAAAACTAACGAATAGTTATCAATTAGGAATGCATATTCCTAAATGTTAAATGTGAACATTTTCATGTATAATGAATATTCGAGCACCAACGTATGGATATTATTTTCAAACTATTTCATATAATTATAGAAACGTGTATACATTTTTGTAACATAATTTTGTATACATACCTTTAAAAATTTTAGTTGTATGATCTCTGTATATATATATGCGATTGTTTTCTTTAAGAATATCTAATAATAAATAATAGACTACTTTGTTAGATGCATGATGTTTTTTAACCTTTGTTATGCTGGCAGTCATAACTGGGCACATTGAAAAAGATCAAACTATAATTTTGTATATTACATAATGTAAAATAACATAGGTGACAAATATGTATTAAATGTAGGTAAATATGTAATCGGACATAAAGTACTTGCTAAAAGGCCGGTTATATGTATGTAAGTGTACATATGTACAAGAAATTATTTATATATATTCCATAATGTATAGTCTTCAACCTCTTTATAAGAGTGTTGACCGATTTTAAAGAGTCATAGGAAACAGATTAAAAATTACTATCACACGACGAAATAAAATCTCTTTTACAATACAAAGTGATCTTAAACATATATAACCCAAAATCCATATTATTATATAACAAATATAGACTTCGGATTTTTCCTCGATTAGTAATACTTAAGATTATAATATATTTGTATATGTAGTACAAATTTATTTTTATTACCGACTGGCATTTATATTAATTTGTTCGTCACTGTATTTTTTGAAGGAGATCTTTAGCATCTGCATACAATTTTAGCGGACAACTGTATATAGGTATTTACGCCCACGACGAGTAATTATCAGCGGTCAATGACCTTGAAATACGCGTAAGGTGCAAGTAGATATTAACATAAGTATTGAAAAGTTAAATTTCACATGAATAATTTCAATAAACCTTATCTCCTCGTGCTGCAACGTCTCCGTCGTAAATTCCTTAGCGGCGAAATACTCGTAAAAAGATTCAGCTAAAAGTTTTTCTACGACCGGTTCATTAAAAGAAGTCACATAGCATCCGGCGAACGGAGTCAAGGTATGCGCTTATATCACACCAGAATTTTGAGGTTTCGTTATACCGTGGGAACCTGTTCCGATTGTCCTTCGTGGTCATCCATGAATATTTTCGATCGTCTCGAAAGAAGAAAATACTTTTTACCAAATTTTCAGACGATCTATTGAACATTTTTCGACGAAACGAAGTACAAAGGAGAAAATGGATTTTTATATTTTATAAATTGTTTAAAATTCAAACTTCTAGTGGCGCAAAACGCGTCTCTTCTTTGGAATACCATATCCAACCGATCCAGGATATTAGCGCGGAGCAACTTTCACGTACAAATCGTTATCCAGCATCAAAGTTCATTGTAACTCTATGCAGCTATTTTTGAATGAAAGGTCGTCCGTAATAGCGATAGTCTACTATAAAGCGTATCCTCGATCATTAAAATGAAGTCATGTAAAAAATATTCTTAATCGTCTCTAAATATCATTAGAAATCCAAATATAAATCTATGCATAATTAGAAATCTGGAAACTCCTTTCTAGATTAAAATTAATAATTAATAAAATTATATTATACGGTATAAGATAACCATGTATATTTACAATTTCATAATGACTAACTTATAATTAATAATTTACATTCTTTATCTTTACACGAATCTTTCCACAAAATTCCACAGACCGCAAATAAGAAAAAAAACTTCTAAAAAGTTACAATAAGTTCCCGGATCTTTCACGCGAGACGAAGAAAGCGTTAAAAAATCGATCGACTACGCTAATTCTCAACTAAAGTAATATCCGATCGATTACCTTAAACATTTCACTCTACATCCTTGTACACCATTCTTGTATATTTGCATACAATTTCAGCACGCCTTCGTCAAAAGAAGAGAAGGAGAAGAAAAGAAGAAGAAAAGAAGTAGGAGGAGGAAGAGAGCGAGGAAAAGGAGGTGGACCAAAAGCGAGAGGAGGGGCAGGCTCATACGGTCAATCGGTGCCAGAGTACCGTTGGATCTGAATGGAGTCTGAAAGAGAGAGATAGAACGAGAGAAAGAGAAAAAGAGATAGCTTTCGGTTTCCCTACACGCAGCATCCGTTCTCTCTCACAACGCTGCACCTTCGAGGTGGTGTCACAGCTGCGGCTCTCCTTTAGCCTCCCCCCCTCCTCCTCCTCCTGCACCCTTCCACCTCTCTTCTATTCCTTCACGCTCCTTCGTGTTATTTCACTCGCTCGTGACTCCTCGAGTGCGCGCGCGCCCGCGAAAGAGCACGATTTTCATTCCGAATGAAAAACGCGTCCCTTTTTTTAATCAACGGCGATCGCTTAACGTTTTTCGATCGTTCCGCGAAGATTAGGAAAGAGCGCCGGTGTTTGCGCGCGCATCGACGAACCACGTGCACCTGCAGGTGCACGTAGGCGTTAACAGCTGCCGGTGTACGGGCTTTGCCTTTTTATTTACACGCTGAGCAACGAATTTTTAACGTTTATTTCATGGACAGTGAAATGAGCGATCCTGGTGTGGATTGTTTGAATCGAACGTTTGTTACGTCGACGAGCTACCAGGTATGTACGGGTGATCTTTTCCTCATATCGCGTAATAAATTAGTTGGCGTATCTCTATGTTTGTTTAAATATCAAACGGGACGACTAATTTGGAACGGGGGGAATTATCTTTTTAATTTTCTCTACGTTTGATATATTTTTTTTTATTGTTTTTTATTGAGAAAGGTTTATAGTCACGTGGTCGTGATCAAAGTAATTTTAGAATTTTTATAGTAATCGATACGATGGTATAGAAATTGGTATGTACGTGGGTAATCTTGTTGAACTCGATCGTTGATCGAGCACGAGTTCACCGATCGTGACACGGATCGTTTACAGATCGTAGATCACGTTACAACCGTTTACACGCTCTTCACGATCGATTTGCAAACGGTTAACCGGTAGATACCTCCTAACATACTTTCCGGTACTTTCTTCTTGTTTCGAGTGCGGCGCGTCTTTCAAGTGTGTCACCGTGATGTTAGTACAGTGAAATTGTTCGATTGCAACGTTCAATGGGAAATTTTTTAACACTTTGTGCAGTTAAATGTTCATTTATTATTATTAGTAGCAGTAGTGCTCTTTAATTCTTTTAGTACGCAGAAATTTCAATCGATCCTTGACCAAGAACTTCGTTAATGTCAAAGAAATGCCAACGAAGGGTCTGGAGACGGCGGATGTCCTTGCTGCCCTCGAGTCAAAGCTCGCTTATCTTCCCGGTGGACGCGATCGCGAAGGGCGCCCTTTGATCGTGGTGAACGTGCCACCCGAACTTCAGCCAACGACGAAACCACGCTTGGAATCGATCATCTTATACTTCATCTCGATTTTTAGGTAATTTTTTTTGCGATAACGTTGTCGATAAGAACGAAAGTGTCGAGTGGTTCGCGAGAATATCTTTAAGATCAGATTTTATGTTACGTTAACTAACTGTAATATTTATTAAATCATATTTAGCGAAGAGACGAAGAAAGCCGGTCTGGTGTTGATAGTAGACGCACGTCGCAGGGCATGGCGAGTCGCGAGATCATGCATCAGGTTATCCATGATGCTTCTAGGAAGTCGTGCGACTTCCGTGTTTGTCGTACGTCCAGACGGCTTCTGGGACAAACGCGTGGATAGTTGTACCAAGTCTTATAAGGACAGCGAGGTCAGTATTTTCTCTGAACGAACGACTTTTTCTCTTTCTCTCTCTCTCTCTCTCTCTCTCTCTTTCTCTTTCGTTTTCTCCGACCTGCTTCGAAAAACCTCGAAAAGCTAATCCCACTAAGCATCTGTACAAACACTTCCGTTCCAGTTCCATTTTCTTATCACGTACCTACTTCTTTCGAGATCGTCGAATTTTATTATCCGGGTTATTGTCCGCAACCAATTGTCCATTTCCTACGCGAGCGTTTCAAGATCGAACGTCGAGACTATAATTTGTGAGGCCTTGTGTATGAGGTAACACGTTTTATGAACTAGAAAGGGGTTCTCGAACAGACTTCGTAATTTGATACGGTTATGATAAGTCTTGATAAGAAACGGGTTCTGATTTATGCTTTCGCTTTTACGCTCGTTTTCACTGATTTTATTAATGGGATAGTCTATTATATCATTGGAGAGTGAATGTTTCAGTCTCGTTATGTCGCCATCGTTATGAAAATGTTTTCGGAGGAAATTATCAATTTTTAATATTTTTAATATACAATTTTTATTTTTTTGTAATGATTATTATTATTATTATAGCCGATATACCTTACCGTCGAGAGACTCCATGCATTTATCGAATATTCCCAATTACCGTACGAATTATGCGGTAGCAAATTCTACGATCACATAGAATGGATTCAGAAGCGCTTGGTAACGTAGCACGTTTGGTTTACGAAATATCCTTCCTTGCGATTACTTCGTTTATTTATCGATTAACTTTGCAGAGAGTCGAGGAGTACATGAAGAATGGCCTAGAATTATTATCGAGGATGTCGAATTTGCATGAAAGATTGAGCAGCCTTGATGGGATCCGCATGAGGCAATCGGACGACGATTTAGAATCCTATTGGGAAATCGGAATGGAGCTCACGGCTGCTGCCTCTCGTATCCTTGATTCAGGTTGGCCACAAATTTTTATAAGTTTACTTACCTGCTAAAAAATATGAATTTAATAGAGAGATTTTTTTAATTGTATTTTTTCCAAATTTACAGGTAGAAGTTTAATAAACGTAATGAGTAGAGATTCTTCCAAAGATTCGTTGGACACTGTTAAACGAATACACGGACTTCTCGATTCTGTCGAATTAAAACAGGTATCTCTTCTACAATATACATATCTAATAAATAAAATTTGTATATATTTTAATACGTTACAATTTTCCAGGTAGACATTGAAAATTGTTGGACCAAAATGGAAAGAAGTCTAGACACGGTGAAGGTAATCGACGATCTTGAGAAAGGTGTCTCACAAGTTACCGAATGGATATTAGGACCGGCCGACGCCATGTTGAACTCTAATTATCAAGTTGGTTTCGATGTGGTGTCTTCGGACGAGCTTAGGAGGCAACACGAGCAATTGGAATTGGAATGCAGAGTAAGATGGTCACAAAAGTCATTGCACCGTGGATAAAAGAATTTATTACGATAACGTTCCTTCGATGTTTGCTCAGGATACATACGGTCGTTACGCTGAGCTGCTTCATAAGATTGACCGCTTGCCGACAGGTCGTTTGCCGGAGGACTTGAAATCTCAAAAGGATTTCATGGACTTCGTTTGTCGAAGTTTTGCGTCCAGATTGGAAAGACGGAGAAACGTTCTGATCACGTGTCAGAGATTTTTTCGGCTTGTCTCCGAGGTAAGTCGACAAAAAAGTATATAAAGAATGGGAGTGGTGCGATAATTCGTGTTTTTTATATTTTTCTCGTCTTTTTATAGTACTTCGACAAAACGAGCGAAGTTTTTGACAAGCTGGTAATGACGAACGCGACTCATGACTTTTCTCAAGCTAACGGGAAGTTGCTGATGTTGGAAAAAAATCAGTTAGCCCTGGGTAAGAATTTGGTAGATTGGTATAATAAAAGTTATCGTTCGATTTTTTATTTTTATGTTTTTTTTTTTATTTTTTAGAAGCCTTAGAGCAGGAACTAGTGAAGGAAGGCGAGAAGCTATCGGATATTTTATCGATGCCCGTTAAAGACGCCCTGGGAAGAGACGTTCACGTCGATTACGGCGAGGATATCATCAACGTACGCGATATTCTTGACGCGACGACAGCTAGAAAGAATATCTTCAACGATAGCGTGGAGTTACAGAAGTTGACCCTGAAACAAATTTCCCTCATACATACCTACGAAAATGACGCAGAACAGGTAAGCAACAACCTAAAAATTGACTAGAACAAAAATCTAACTTTCACTTTTTCGGGGGACGTTATCCTCTAGGCTGTTAAGTGGCTGAACGATCTGTACAACGTTCTTTTCGAAAATCTCATGGAAGTCGGGTGTAATGCAAGCGAGATACAATCTCAGAAGGAAGAGCATCAGTCTTTTCAGGAAACCGCGAAGGCAAGTTCTCTGGAGAGACTTAATTAAAAAATAAGAAGAAAGAATTTTCATTCTATCTTTCGCATTCTTTACAGGGAACTTACGAGTATGGCTGTCAACTGGTGAACGGAGCACGTGTGCTAAGATTATCTTGCAGATTGCCCTTGGACAATAACGTTCATCTCTTCTCGAGGCTACGCCAAGCCTGGAAGCAGCTGCGTTCTGCTGGTCAAGAACAGCTGACCAGGTTACGCGTTTGCGCCGTTTTCCATAGAAGCGTCGAGGATGTACGCAAAATAATTTTATCAACCTAGTATTCGATAGAAGCGTAACAACATGTTTTATTTATCGTTAATATTTGTCTGATCTTTCTAAAATTACAGCACTGTTCCAAGTTGAGGGATCTCATTGAAATCGTTGGATCTCTACGGCGTGCTAGAAAGAGCGAGGATCTTGCTAGCGAGTGCCGTGCCAGAGCCGAGATAAGAGATATATTGGGTGATCGAGAGAAGCTTCTCTTGGATGTTGGTCGGATGGTTAGGCTGGGACGTCTTCTGAGGAGCAGATTAAAGGAGCCCGTGTGCCATCAACGGCAAGTACGACGACGGATCGACGATTCGTACAATTAATTGTTAAGTTAGTTTTTAAAGCGAGCAGCTACTGCGATTATTCTAATGGGTGATGAAAAATCGAGTTGAAAGAGGAGGGGAAAAAATTAACCGGCCTTCCGATGAGGCTGGAGGAAAAAAAAAGATTAAAACCCGAGAGAAAATCGTGCAATTGGGTTAACTCAATAAGCATGGCACATTTCACTCGTCGTGCGTTTAGCTTTGCGTAAACCAAAGCGCTGGGGGGATAAAGTTGAATATAAATTGAAAGAGACAAGAGGGGCGAGCTAAGTTGGAGGTTACCTCCGTTTTTAACGGAGGCGGCGTGTCAGTCCATGGCTGCACGTCGAAGGGATAACTACATCTTATGAGCGGGTCATGTGAGTTACGTCAGAACTTAACGAAACATTTTTTTTGTCAATTTTGGTTAATGCCAGATTAATATATATCGGTATGAATAATGCAGAAGTCGCCATTTGTTAACTTCTATTTGCCATGGCTGATACGATAAAAATTAATTATCGTAATAATAATCTTACGAGCATAAAAGTTATAAATTTGCCCAAAATATTATTTAGTTAGTTCTCGAGTTCGAATATCTCGAAATTCGTAGAAATTCCAAAGTGATACGCGCGAAGTCAGCCTAACCACGTGTACTAGTCTACGATACCATTTGTTGGAGTTCTTGGCGCGATGAATATGGGACACCCGCACGTCGTTAACACATTTCAAGAACAGTATTCATAGAAGTAAACGTCCCATTTCACGAGACGGTCATGGTCAAAAAATAGCTCCACGAAATGTCGTTATTAACATTGTTGGACTATGTCCTAGCCTGTCACTTAACGCTTTACGCTTGACACTCGTTGTTCATCGAACGGTATACCCTACGCGAGGGTATCGCTACACCGTTGATCGGATGTTGTCTCCCCGCATGAATGGTACCGTCGTTTGCACGATTCCGATTCCAAATACCAAAGGATGTTAATACCGTGTTCCAGATATGAAATCTTCAACTCGAGTGTTATATAATGTTGGTAGAATTTAACACGTGCAATAATTCTCTTCTAACGCACGTTTCGCGTTTGGAAAACCCGATTGGCACTTCTCCACGAATCGAAAAGTGATATCGACCGGGAGCGTTGACGTTTCGGTTTTAAAATCATCCTCCAACATTCCCTTACATTCGTGGTACGAGAAAGTTGCCGCGCCTCTGGACGCTAAACGCGTCGATACGGCGTGATGTACACTTAAGAAATGTAATATCTGCAGTAAGGATTAAAAATGGAATTCGATCGAGATACTCCGCGTAGTCTACTACAGTCCCGCGTATCTGCTCCCCGAAATTAGAACTTCGTCCCACATAGGAAGAGACCATCTGGCCACGACGGCGACGCGCCACTACGGCGCGCTGTCACTGTCGTTCTTACGTAATCACTAAAATTTGACGTTTTCCTACGCGGGCATCGTGTTTCTAATTCCGTCAATGAAAACACAGATCGATCGGTGTCGAATTTTCCACTGTCGTCTCGTTTAGTCTCACCTGCCTATTAATAAGTACTCGCTCCATTTACCGATCGAAATTTTCTTTTTTTCGCATAGGTACATACCTTATGTTTCTCCCTATTTATATACCTATCAACTCGTTGAAAAATGGCTCGATACTATTTCTCCGTTTCTCTCTCTCTCTCTCTCTCTCTCTCTCTCTCTCTTTAGATCTTTAGCTCTTTCTCCGTTTCTTCTTCCGAGCGTCACGGAGAACACACGACGCAGTAAAATCTTTTTATACCCAGGCTAGGTATTAAACAGGATATTTATCACTTTCTAGAATGTCCGAAGCTGAGGATGCTTCGGGCAAAGCCGCTAATCTAACAGCGGTGGAGGCGATCTCGGCAAAGCTGGCAGAAGTGACCCGGCTAGCCGAGAAGCTGGATGCTAAGTTGTGCGAGGCTGGAGCGAGGACTCAACCTCTACCGATTTCAACTTCGGCTTTAGTGATCTCGTCGACTTTGACATCGACCACGACCACTTTACCCCGTATCGCGTCGACCATTAGTTTATCCAAATCCACTACGACAACGACGACTTCTTCGATCGCTGCACCTGTCAGCGAGATCAACTCACTGATTTCTACGACCGATCCTGCTTCAACGTCGATCGGCGCCGATGTGTCCACGTTAACGAGCTCGACCTCGTCGGCGCCTAGTTTTGGATCGGGAGGAGCAACAGTTTCGCATGTGGAAGATACCAAAACTTCGTCCGCAATTACGTCCATTCCATCCGGTAGTTTCCCATCGACGATGGCTTCCAGCGAAGCAGTGTCGAACACCTCGTCTGTGACCGACGCTGATGAAGAAAAGAAAGAGATCGTGAGTAAAATGATCGAAGGAATAATCGAATGGATCTTTTGGTTTGAAGTTATCATTCATTGATGTTATCTCGGTGATGACAGGAGGATGTTGACAAGTTACACGAGGATAGCGCGGCTGAAGATGTCAATGTTGATGATTACGTGACGGCTACCGAATGTTCGATCACACCTCCCGCGAGATCTCGAAGCGAATCCTTCGTGACGTCTCCGGAATGCGAGGATGGTGATTTACCGGCTTCGCCGACGGCTTCACCAGTGCCGGCAACGTCATTCCCTACCTCTACTTGGTAAAGTTTCATGATGTTTTAATTTTAAAGTGGTAGATCGGTTTCTCTTATTCAACATTGGTTCTAAATAATTTTTGATATTAGAAAAAAATAATATACGATAAGAATAATAAAAATATTTAATACAAAAATTTAATTAGGTATGAAAATTATGATAAAGAGTGGTAATTTTAGATTATAAGTTTGAATTATAAAAAAGCCAGTTAATAGCAGTCTAGGGTTAATACGATTAACGTATTCGTCTCATCCATCACCGATGTCGTGTTTAGGTGGAAGTCGGAGGAGTCGACGAGAGAGCCGGAAATAATAATCCCCGTGCAGGTTGAGAGGTCCGACGCGAAGCTGCTGCAAAGTTCTTCCGAAGTGGAAGAAAAAAGAAACGGATTGGTACCGGTAGAGAAAGTCGTGTCTATCGAGACGAGCACGGAGGTAAATCGCCGGCTTCTATTTTTACTACTCGAGGAGCTTGAGGGAGAGATCTCCGGAGCTTCCGGAGAACGGCGGAAATATTTTGACAGAAAAATAATCACAAATGTATAATCGCAGGAAAAATCTGGGAAGATCGTGAAGGAGGTCACGGAAACGACTACTTTGCGTGTGTCGCACGATACTCGATTGGGGGTGGCGTCCTATAAAGTTACGTCGAACACGATGCAAGATCATCGGGAGAACGTGGACGTTAAGGAGATGCGCGATGTGCAACGCGTATTACTCGAGGACTCTGATAAAAAGGTTAATGGTATCGGTCATCGCGGTATCGAAACCGATGCTGCTCCTTCGAAAGGTACGCGTGTTTATTTGAACGATCTTTGTAGTCAATAGATTCTAATTTTACACCACACTTTTCCGTAGGATCATCAGAAGCACTCAGAGACGAATCCTCGAAGAGAACTTCGACGCCGGATCAAGATCCATACTCCAAATTTACCAAAGAGATCACAACCGAGGAAACGAAGTCTCAAACGATCACGAAAGAAACGAAAAACGTTTGCTCGATCACGAAGGATTACACGAGGCGTCACGAAGACAGCGGCATCGAGATGTCGCCGACGAAACGCGATAAGGACGATACCGAGGGGGAGGAATTTTTGGAAAATGCGAGGAAGGTGAGTCGCTCGATGATCGAGGACGTCGAGCAAAATGCCGAGATATGTTCGCCGATCGACGACTGCAGTTGCAGTTGCGCTCACGAGACCGCTTGCTTCGCACGATATAACGCAGTCTCCGGTCTCTCGAAATTCGCCGAGATCACCGCCGTGGCTTTGGCAAACGAAAATCGACGTCGCCTGCCGCTAGCTAATCCCAGTTGATTGATTGTGTGACGTTTTTTGCGTTATTATTTATTAAACATTTAACATCGCGGAGAATTGACGCCGATGAATTTAAAAGGGGTAATAGACGTTGTTAATAGGATATAAATATATATCGTATATGTAGTTTTTATTATTTAATTCGTTGTTACAAAAAAAAAGGTCAGTGATGTACGTCTTTGGATGACAACCGACGTAGAGTTCTATCAAACGCCTGGATATTCGATAACCGAATGGTGTGTGTGTTGCATGGTTTCATTATTATTTTTGTAAATAAAGTTTAATGTCACAGATGTTCAAATATCGATTGCTTTATGTAAGATTTTTATAATTTATCGCATGCTGATCCAAGGTAAGTGTGTAAAAGTGACGAGAAATATTGCACAAGTGCATGTAGTTTTAAATTTACCGCCATTCACGTCGTCGTGCTCGTACGGCTATCGTCGGTAACGTTCGGCGATACTCGGCTACGATCGGCAGCACTCGAGTCGTAGCGATACGCTTCGAAGCCGTTCGAAAAGTTGAGACTCCTCAGTCTCGGTTCAGCTCGGCTTCCGCGCTAGATCGGTCGGTGACGTGACATGTTCGTGACATGTGTCACACGAGTGTTACCACTGTCGTCGTCGTAGTTGTCGTTTGAACGTGGATCGATTTAGGTGATTGTCCATCTCGAAGTGACATTGAATTAATTATAATAAATCACGAAGCCGAAGGTTAACTCGAGCGGAGCGATTTTTTATTATCGTCGACCAGTAAAAATTATTTTAATTGTTCATTCATGAAAGAGCAGCCGATTGGTAGAAGAGCAGAACATTTGATTTTTATTATGGATTAGAAAATGTTGGCGAAAGTTGTTTAGAAGAGAATTAGAATACGTTTACTCGAGTTGTCATACGTCTTTTTCGTAAACATTGTTTACTATCTTATGGAAAATTGTAGAAATAACGACGTAACGTTTCTTCTATTATTAATTATGATATATCTCCTTCCATTCGTAGAAACTGACGTTAACTTTTAAGCTCGGACGAATTATCGTTGAATTTTAATAGAGACACCACGATGTCACGCTAAAATAGTCACGTGCTACATCTCTCGTCGTACTTACCCAAGGACTCTCTTCCTTCGCCAGGAAAAAAACAACCATTTGTATTCTCTACAATTCGAGCAGCGTGAAAATGTTAATTATTTAATTACTATACAACGCCTATTTATTCAGCGTAAAACTTTTTATCGTCCGTCGACTTCAATTCGCTTTAACTCAATGGTGAATCAACGTTAAAAAGGAGTGAATTTTTATCGTTTCAACAAATATACAAATGTGGAGGAACAAACGAGGGACTAAACGAGCGAGCAAGAATTATCGTAAAACCGACACTCCGCGATCGGTTCTAAAGCTTCGTACATATATTACATACATGTGCCGAGTATAATGAGACAGCGGTTCTAATTAATCAGTGACGCCCCATGAATATTAATTATTAGATTACGTGCAATTACTCGTATGCATCCGACGTAACGTTCCGGTCGTTAAACAGAAGAAGAGCGTTCGTTAACAGATAACGATACGAACGGTGAACGGTCTTATCGACAAAACGGTGATCGGTGTTCCTTCCTTCCTTCCTTTCTTCCTTTTCAAGCTTTTCTTTTCTTTTTTTTATTTTATTTGTTTCTTTCCATTTCCCGTGAAAAACATAAATACATCGGCGGAACGATCAACCGAGTGGAGCATGATTTTTTTCGAACGATCGTCGCCGTCCGATCGCTGCTTTCGATGTGGTGTACTTCTCGTTCGGAGAACGCCACCAGTCAGTCCGGTTTTATCCTCCCATTCGTTCGTCCGTGTCGGTGACGTCACTCTATAAAGATACCCATAATGTATAAACATACCGAGTCGTTCGGGCACCGAGCTTTTATCGACTTTTTCATTAATCTCATTCTCGACGGCGTTGATTACGTTAGGAAGAAGAAGAAGAAGAAGAAGAAGAAGAAGAGAAGGAGGAGGAGGAGGAGGAGGAGGAGAAATAAAATGAGAACGACCGAAAACATACGGATGTTTTGAGTAAAATTTCGAATCGACATTGAAACACCGAAATTCGTGAAAACAGCCCGCGAGAGACTTCGAAACGGGCAGTTAGTTTCTATTTTAAACGGTATGATTAAGGGGCATCGCATTCTATATTCTACACCAAGAACATTCTTCTTTCGTAGGCGAGATGGGACGCTATGTCGTGGCCGTGTCCACGGAATTCGCGCGAACGCGACTTGGCCTCCCGCCAAAATTAATGTTAATCGCTGGAGCCGAGGCGAGGACGTAATTTTTATCCTCCGCGAACGAAGAGAGAAAGAGAGAGAGAGAGAGAGAGAGACAAAAAAAACGAGTAGAGATGCACCGTAGGTGATTAGATTCGTTTGCGTACTTTCCTATCAACCCTCATGTTAAACAGTGCGGGCGTTAAAGTCTCCGTTATTCGCTAGCCGTTCCAGGATCACCCTGCAACTATTTCCGATATTTTTTAGGAAGAGATTCTTTTTCTAACGATTTTCTAACGATTTTCTAACGATCTTCTAACGAGCGAACTTTTTTTTAAAATTTGATCTTAAACATTTGTACGGTGCATTTCTCTTATCTAAATACAGTAGAGTCTCTCATACCTAAATTAATAAAAATTAATCGTTAAAAGTGTAGACGAATTACTCGTAGTAGGTTAGACCCCGTTATCTTTCGAAATAGACGCGCGAGTAAAATCACGCGTGAGTATACAACGCGCGCGCGAGAGAGATATCCACTAGAGTTTCGAGGACTCTCGGTGTGGTTTCGCTGGCATATCGCCTGGTACACGCTCGTCCTTAACCTTAACCGGCAAACGTTCAATGTCTCTCGATAAAACCGCGAGATTCTCTGTAAATCGATTCACGATTCAAATTTGACTACGATTCTTTCTCACGCTGCCGAAAGGCGAAAGTCGCGAGAATGGTGGACGGACACGATTCGATGGAGGTGGACAAGAGTCCGGAGGGACATGGCGAGGACATGCAAATGGTGCTGCAGGATAAGGAAAACGCACAGCAGCAGGCTACCAACGGGAGCACTCCTACGACAACCATAAGCACTATAGCTGTACAGAGCGGGGAGACGCGTCTGGTGATCGCGTTACTTCAGGTAAGGGATATGTTACTTGGAAGTTATTGATGTTGTCTGTTGTATTCTGAGCATGGATTTCCCGCGAGTATGAAGTGCATTATCGTTGTGCTCGAATTTAACAGGAAGATCGTGTCAGAAATTGAAGTGTCGATGAGTGTGGTTCATAAAGAAATTATTAATTAATTAATTAATTAATTAATTAATTAATTAGGAGGATAACGATGGAAGAAGTTTAGGTAACGATCAATAAATCGAAGCAGTGATAAGAA
>JAIFRP010000010.1:61576-91803 GCA_032403825.1 Odynerus spinipes | reverse complement strand
AAAAAAAACCACTAGGAGACTGGCGTTCGAAAATATATTCTATGCGCGTTCAGAAACATCAAACGCGTTTGACGTGTACCGGCGCATCATGTAGACGCATACGTTACGTACGAGCATTATACGGAGTCCATAGTGTGTTAGATATTTCGGGAGCGGGTTGCTCCACGAGTCTATAGCTATTTCCGAGTCCTCTCGAAACCGTAAGCGTTTTAGGTATCCATCGAGCAAAACGAATTCGCCGAAACTCCACGAAGGATAAATTTAACCGCTTCGTACGGGTTCCTCTTCGGAAAGTTTCTTCTTCGCGTCGTCCCTTGCGCGAGCAACGAGTCGAACGAAGGAAGACGCGTTACGCGCTTTTTCAAAGGATCGCTTTGCGGTCGCGCGGCCGGCGCGAACGATTAATGAGCCTCCACCGGCTTCGTCATAAAAAATAAGTGGACTGACACTTACCACAGACCTCACCCGCGTAAGACTTCTACTATGAGGATCTAAAGTATCTACGTATACGATAGTAGTCGGTGGTGTCTCGAGGATGTTGAAATAAAAACGTTGCAAGTAGGTAAATATTGTAGGTAGTAACGTAAATTATTAATAAATTAAAACATTACGTCCAACCAATTATGACACTTTCTTATTTCATCCGAATAGAATGTTTGGAACCACTATATACAAATTTTTACAACCGAATTTATTTATGTTACAATCTAATAGAAAACAACGTCAGCAACAGGCGTTAGAAACTTCTAAACATCATCGACTCCCCCCCCTCCCACAACGATCCGTTCGATTCGCCGAGTCAAACCAAGATCACCCGAGTATCCTGTAACTCTCTCAAGCAGAGCACATACATTTTACCTGTTAAACGAAGAACTACTCATCGGTGGATCTCTCTATCCTCTTACGGAATCAACCTTGGTATAACTTTCCCGTAAAACGATACAGTTTTGTATCTCGCATTCTCGATTACTCTCTTTCCCGATATATACGAAACATACGTAAGTCGAATACGTAAATGACTCACGGACGGGAGAATGAGAGATGTGAGGATTGCGCACGCGCGCGCACTCACGGGGCCACGTTCCGTGAAAGACAGACTGGAGAGAACGACAGAACGGTTCACGTGTAACAGGTCGAAAGAGGAGGATCTCTTTCTCTATCTCTCTCTCTCTCTCTCCCTCCCTCTCACTCTCTTACTCTTCTGCCAGGGAGATCTCCTGCACGTTCTCGTGTAATCTAACAAACCGGTATTATACGAGCTGCGCCGGGCGTGATCCTTCCACACAACGCCAATGCCTATCGTATCTACGACCTTACGACACTGACTCCCGCCTCCGCTAACCCAAGAAGAAGGGAACGGGAATAGGAAAAAAAATAGAAAGAAATGAAAAAGTATGAGGGAGAGAGGGACGCAGGGTTCGTCCAAAGACGGGACTACGCGAAAGTGGTACAGTCACTGTCAAAGGATCTTCCATATCGATTTTGTCTCGACGATTCGTTCTTATTTCGATATTCGGTCGATCGAGTCTTTTTTTTTGGACTGATAAGATTCTCGTATCGTAGCGATCAATTTTTTTCGCGATCGATCGATAAAGATATCTGCATTATTTATTATCTAATGCGTGTAGCTTGTGTCGGATCTGATAAAAGGTATCTACTTACGAAACTTTGTATAATCGTAGCTTTAACGAGTACTATAGTATATCATAATGTACAGATGATTCTTTACCGAGGGAAGTAATTTTTTATTTATTGATTTTAGAAAGAAACGATTTAGGTGGAACTTTTGTTCTAAAATCGAGAACAAATTTACCGAAAAATTCGGTACATTTTTTATAGTTATGTAATAAAAATACATCTAATATAGCTTATCATTTTATTAAATAATCAAATTGACATAGACATCACCGAGGATTCTTAAATTAATCTGAAGTCCAAGTACTCAATTTCTAAATGAAAATTTGCTTACGGTTATTGTATTTAAAAATATCCTAATCTTTCATACTTCATTTATCTACTTATTTACCAAAGGATCATCTTCATCGGTGACCGACAGCAAACAGTCGGAGACTTTAACGCGCGAAGTCTTTTCAGAAAAATCCTTGGAGTTCGTACGAGACTCCTCTCACGATCGACGCACGTTGGCCCAATTTCTTCGTCCCGAATATGGTCATGCCTTCTCGTACATGCCGGCTTCGTTCTTCCATCGTTCGCAGGAGGTTGTCGTTCTTTCCGAATCTCGCGTACACACGCGTACGTCTCGCCGTACGCGTGCATTCCAACATTCGTAACGCGTCCGCGTCTCGATGTGTTTGTACGTAGGTACGTATACGTAAGCGTGACTTTAGGCAGGCGCATGCAATTTAACTCGCCTGCAAAAGTCACTTTCACTCCGCTCGCACGGAATCCCTTTTCATTGTCATTGTTATAATATATCGACGCGTTCTCCGAGCACATATTTCCTTCGATATCGTTGTCGCTCGACTTCAAATCGATTTGAACGTCTATTTATAAATTCCGATAACTTTCTTTCCGTTCTACGGAGCAACACAGTGCTCTCGTTCAAATGAACCTCGAACGGAACGGTATTTTAAATATCTTTCGCGTGAAATTTCACTTAAGTTTCGCGGATCTTTCTGTGACCTAGCTCGTGCTCGTAACTTCGATCGAAGTGAAATCTACGATATATTCTACGAGTCTCTCGCTGAAAAAGGGTCTACCGTATGCGAATGACAGGATGAGGAGAGACGAGATCGGCACCGAGAAAGAGAAAGAGAAAGAGAGAGAGAGAGAGAGAGGGAGAGAGAGAGAAGGTTTGGCGTATCGCCAAAGATGAAAATGGAAAGCATATCTCGCTTTTCTACGGTAGAACCTCCGGATGAGGTCGACGAACTCACGCAGCCGATCTCCCTCGTTTCGTACTTTACGTCTTTCTCTTTCTGCCTCGGCCTGAACCGGAGGGTTGCCCGCGGCTCTCGCTCCCGCTCGCCCGTTCGTGGCTCTTCCCGATTTTGCCGACGACGTCGCATTTAGATTCGTCGCCGGGTGCTCCGGAAATTCACCAATCCGATTGACGTTCCTTTCGTTCCTTTCCCTTCGTCGAAAGCTCGTCAATCTAATCCGAGATTTTAATTATACAGCATTGTTACATATACAGTAATGATCGATTGAATTATCTTAGGAAATAATTCGTTAGAAAAGTATCACTTTATTTGTAGAAATTAGATGTGAAGATCTTTTAAAATTTTTGTTGGTGATCTTAAAAAGAAATTGGTAAAAATTGAATTTGTTATTTCGTATTGCATCGATTTACATTATAACAATGTAGAACCACCGTCGAGAAATTGTCGGGAAATTTAATACAAACGATGTGAAACTAATATACATACACAACACTCAAAGGCAAAGTGCTGAACGATCCCTACGTATTATTCTTCGTGTAACATTATACGATGTAGCGTCTCCTCTACTCGACAACACACACTCTGCATTACGTGGAAAGTGATCCATCCAATAATATCGGAAAAAAGTCTCCGCTTCGAGCTGTTGGTCCAGTCGAGCAATAAAAGAAGAAAGAGTAACGCGCTATCTTCGTCGTGCAAACAAACCGGTCGCTCGTTTCTACCGATAAGACAAACTCGTAATTAATGGATCCCCGTTATTGCGTAACGTAGAAGAGGACCGTTGTTTCTCTTTGGAGCGTATAAATAATCATTATTCAATTTTACTGGAGCATGACGCGTTTTTTTTCTCCTGAAATAATCTAACTCGAAAAAGATCAGTCGAATATCGATATGGTTATGGATAAAAAGAAAAAAATGATGTAAACGGTTCGCGTGGCAAAGAGATTTACAAGATCATCATTATTTGCAGCAATCAAGAGTATTAATAATCGTATTTTCGCCTTTTAGAAATGGTATAGAATCGTGCCGTAATTACGTATACGCGATGCGTGTACGCGATTAGGATCTTCCTTCCCTACGGCGTTGAATCGCCGAGCGAGGAAAAAAACGGCTTGTAAATTTATCGACTTCTTCTTCTTCTTCTTCTTCTTCTTCCTCTCGGTTTCCAAGCGACGCCGCCGCCTCTTTTCGCATCTCTTTCCCTCGATCTTCTTTAATCTCTCTCGTGCAAGCACGCAGGTACTTACCTATACCAGCGAGGAAACATCGCATTTCCGTTATTTATAGCACGTATCATCGGACGTTAGATATCTTAATTAATTACTACCTGATTAGTGGCTACCGTCCGTGGAATGAAATTAATGGCACATACATGGTGGTGGAAACGGGGAGTCTTTATTTTTATAAAATTATAACTAACGCGGTGAGTTTGATACCATATCACGTACCGTTGCACTAAATCCAATATCGAGTGTAACTCGGCGTTGTTTTTAATTAATAAAAATTGCATTTATACAATTTTTTTATATTTTATTTTATTCCGTATATGTATGTTAAAATGAACATAAATATAAGTGCAATAATGTCTACGCGAAAAGTCAATTATAATAGCTAGGCCGAGAATAAATTGGTAAAGTTTACAAAATTCTTTAGAACCCCAATGAGTTAAAGCAGAAATCGAAGAAAATCTTAGCGCAGATCGTAAAATGTCCTACGATCAAAAGAGATAGAAAAGAGACGAGCGTACAGAGGAAGGATTTAGAATGGCGCGACGACTACTCGCTACAAATAAACTCAGGAATATAAGGAGGGACGTGATGTCATCACCGAAGGAGTACCAATGTCGTACGCGTGTAATAAAATTTCGCACGAGTCACAGCGCCTAGCTCATACATACTCGCATACTTACGTACGTACACGCATCTATCGGTACATATATAATATATAATTATATAGTAACCTTAGGTACTCGAATCGACTATCGCAGGACAGAATAGGAAACTGAAGATTTATTCGAAGCTTCTAACTCGCGTTACTCGTATGTGCAAGGGGAGAAAAAAGTGGGCCGAGGGTATTTCGGTTGTTGAATAATCAAACAACAGTTTGATAGTTCGCTCGATGCGCGTCTTAACGCTGTCCGTGTTCCAAGCAATCGAAATAGGCCCAACTTTCGACGGTATTCGTTGATTTTAACAACGATGATCTGTTCGTTGAAAGAACCGATCGTTATTGAGAGTTTGGTATTTTTTTTTTAACGAGAAGCAGACCCACATTTCATCACGTTTTACTCTCTCGTAAATATTCTCTTCGTTTCATCGACAGTCACTCTTTGAAACTCTGCAATTTTGTTTTTTATTAATAAAAGTAGGAATATTTTCTACACTCGCGAGGTATAGTCACCACGAGCTCACAGAAATTATATTTTAAAAGGTAATAAGGCGGTCATCTTTAATGATCAAAAAGGGAAATAGAAATATCGACGATACGATCGTTGCGTAAACATCGCCGTTTATAGTAATACCTTCAGGAATAAAAAAAAAATTGCACCGTTACATTACGTAACGAATTTTTCTATCCGACATCCCCATAACGATCTACTCATTTTCTTTTTCTTGTTTAGAGCGGAGAGTGGCTACGATTGAAGGTCCTGGAGGTGCAACCGGAATTAACCAAGCTCGGCTCGACGGTAAAAGATGCCACCGAATTATCGAATGCACACGACGAGGTTCTTCTGCGATTGCAGGTAAAGCAAAAAAAAACTGATGAACGAAGTAAACATTTGGTAACTAACAAAATTCCTGTGGCAAAAATTATAGAAGTACGAGTGGACGAATATTTTTTTTATATAAGTATCATACGTTTACATTCGTGTTAATTTAGAGCAAGCAAAGCCCGGTGGAAGAATTATTACGACAGGCTGATCAATTAATTTCGACTCAAAGACCTAGAGCGGAAGTGTACGCCGCGATGGCTGAAACACTGGGTCAAGCATGGCGAGACGTGAATGATCTATTGGAACGACGGAAACAGATTCTTGATTCCAATGTTCTTTTCCAATGGTGCGTAATCCGGACTTTTAAATAAGTAACACTTTATTGTTATTATATTTTTTAATATTTAAATTGAATATTTAATATATAATTTACCGATAATAAGATACTGATTTATTCAACGACTTTCATTAAATACATTCATGTGGAAGTTAACACTAAAATTGCTCGCAATTCTTTTTACAAAACACGAGTTATGAAAATTTCGACGATTTACATATTCGACTTTGTAGCCGAGCCGAAGAATACAGGGAGAGCATGAAGGCACTCGAGATGGCGTGCAACGATACTCTGCTACCGATCGAGATCGAGGCAGTGAAGAACTTCTTATCAAAGATCCACGATCTCCGAAAGACGATGCTCGAAACACTGATGGGGGCATTGCAGGAGGGTAAAACGTTGTTGGACAAACTGAAGGAGATCGCCAATGAGGGTACTTTGGATTCGAGACCCGATAAAATTAAAATTGAGGCTGATCACGGTAAATCAACGAGAAAATTGCAATTGTCGTTACACAATGTAGATATATATATCATAAAATAGGAATACGAAGGATGATTCGTTTGATTCCAGCTGTGCTGAAGGTCGAAAGATGGTTAGAGGATCTCCACGACAAGAGACGACTGATCGAAGCCTCGTTTCGTAGCAGAAAAACGCAATTGGAACAATGTTTGGCACTCGCTCTCCTGGCGACCGATCTTCGGGATCTCGAAGAGATTCTTAACGACAGGATCGCTGCTTTGTCGAGTAGCTGCGATCAGCTTGGTGATTCCTCGTCGAGCGCGGAACTGCTTCTCTTCGAACTGAAGAAATTGCAGGCCGAAGCTAAGGTACGGGAAATAAAATTGCAATTTTAATAAATATCAAGATTTTTTATTTTTTTCATTCATATTAAAAATCGTAGCAATAACTTTTGTTTATTTTTTCTTCAGGAGTTTCAAGACAGATCGATCAAGATTACGAAATCGACCGAACGATTGGTGTCATCGGGACACTTTGCTGGCGAACAAGCGACCGAGCAAGCTTACGCTATACTCGGCGCCGCAGCCGATTATGTCAACGATTTGGATCAGTACGAGGCATTGCTGAACAGAGCCGTGGCCTTCTTCGAAGCGGCACGATCGGTGTGTATCTAAATTACTCCTTAACTCATCCTCCACTACACCTACGAGATATCATGTAGATCGAAAGTGATCGTTTGCGATCTCTTCCATTCAGGCTATCACGAAATTAGATCAATTGGAGATTCAGTTGGTGACGACGGAACATCCACCATTTTCTACGCGCCTAGCGCGTTTCCACGCGCAAACGGTCAGCACGATAGAAGACGTCACCTCGAAACCTTTGATGGAAGGATACGCCTTGCTGGACATTACGGGAAGAGGAGCGCCCGGAGCGGAGGTTAAGTCACGCGATTAACTCTAATACTTAATTGCGTCCTTCGGTGTGCCCACATCACTCGAATACCGTCTTTGTTATTTCTTCAGGGTGTGAAACGTACGGTGGAGGAGCTCGAGAGTCGAAAGATTCGTTTGCTGGAACGATGCACCGCACACGAGGAAGAAAATCTCGAGATATCACGGATGATAAGCACTTTCCTAGAAAAACACGAGGAATTGCATAGTTGGATGATCAACATCGCCGAGGCATTCCTTCAGGGTCATCAAGATATGGGTAGCGACCTGCCGATGGCCAATGATTTTTATCAACTTCATAGACAACTGTTGAACGACTTGGAGAAACGAACGAACGAGGTGGAGCATTTGGAATTTGAAATACTTCCGATTCGTGAGCGATTGGACGAGGCGCAATGGCGAGAGCTTCAAAAGAAAGTCGTCGATCTACAAAACTCTTGGTCCAGGACGAAGAGTGTAGTTGCTCGTAGAATCGATCTTGGTTCTCTCTATGTACAATTTCACGAGGTCGTCGATGAACTGAGGAATAAAATTGAGGCGTTTGAGAACGATCTGAAGAGTCACGCTGATATCTTAAACGAGGCGTGGATCGAGGATTTGAAAAATAAATGGAAGGCGCTTCAGCCAGTTTATTTGAAGCTCTCTAATAGCGGCAGAGTGTTTTTGGACGAGGCTGCCAAGGTATTAACAAAATTGAGGATTAAAAAAACAGATATAGCTTGTAAATGCATTGTGTTTATCATATTGATCATTTTCAGATCGACGATCCTTACTTGGACGTACCTAGAGCGTGCCTATGCGTTCAAACGCTCCTGGAAAAATTCTCTAACAGGCAATTGACCATTACGGAGTCCTGGGAGAAATGGCAAACGACTATTAAAATTTTGAGGGAACGGAGAATCGAACGCGAACGGAAAATCGAAGAAAGTACCAGGGTTAGTTGACTAGCACTTTTCTTTTTATTTATTATGTAGCGTGTACGAAATAATAATTGGTTAAAAATCGTTTCAGACATTAGAGTGGGTCTCCAAGTTTGGAGAACAGTTGTATCCGGTCATAACTTGTCAGTCATCGCGAGTTGATTCGGTTCTTCGTGATTTGGAAGGATCCAGACGACGCATAGTCCCGGAACTGAACAAGGCTGTCGATGAATTAGATGCGAGGATCAAAAGTATCGATAACCTGGTTGAAAAGGGTAATCGATAATTTTATCTTTCTTATTATACATAATATATTTTATATAACTTATCATTGTTTTAATTTTATATTATTATTCATCAGGCGAGATGCAGGTCGATCGACAAATTTCGGAGCGACTCTTGGAGATGCATGAAAAATTGCATTCCACAGCGAAAAATTATAAAGATCTATTAAACTCTTTAATCTCGATATTTGAAAGCCTACACGAAGTGGAACACAAAGTAGACGAGTCCAGAACGAAAGTCGATCATTTAACATCTTTCTCCAAATTATACGATTTGGATACGGCTGTGAACGAGCTGGAAATGTTGAAACGAGCGATCATGGAATCCCTGAAACGTATTCAAGCGGAAATCGAAGTAGTAATCGCTAGAATTAAACAAATAGAGCCACCGGAGGCTGCTTTAGAGGATATCGAAAAATTGAGACAAGCCGTGGATAGCATTGCCTCTCCTTTCCAATCTTTCACGCTGGAAACGCTTACACGTATCGAGGAACATCGTCGAATTTGTATTTTTGGGGAGGATCTTTCGCGCATCGATTCGGACTTGCGAGATTTGAGTGATCAGCTGCAAACGGTTGATGCGAGGTTCCATGAGAATTTACAGGCTGCTAAAGCGGCGTCGAATGCTTTCAGTCAATTCGAGGCAACCATGACGGTAAGTTGAACTAAATAGTGATCTGGTATTTCGATAGGTACTAACAATCGATTTTTTAATTTTGCTATAATTTCCGAGGGACTTGAATTATGGTAAGACAATGAGAAATGATGCGATGTTAGAGCTACTTGGCAGTTCTGTTGTTAAGGTATCCTTCTTTAGTAATTATAATTAATTTCCCATTATTGTTATAAATTATAGATGCTGGAACAAAGAATAGACATCTTCGTGAGAACTACCGAAGAAACTATAGCAACTTCCGCACCTCACGTAAGGAACGACCTTGCATCTTTGAAAGAAAGATGGAGAAACCTGAAATCTCGTATGGAGGATGCCAAAAAGCGAATGGTTTTGTGTATTCAATATTTCGAGCTTCTGGAAGAAGCCAAAGAATGGTACAGAGAAGGTGGCAAGCTCTTTATAGTCGTTGCTAGGAAAGCTACCAGTGTAAAGATTCCACAAGATGCGATCGATTTGCTCCAAGAAATTGAACATTATTTGAAACCAGGCGAACAAAATCAAGAAAACAGAATCGAAAGGTTGAAGGAATTGTCCACGATCATTTTTGGTACCGAGAGGTTGCCACAATTCAACGAAGTCATCGTTGAAAATCGACAGATGTTGGACTCGTTCGCTGTCATTTCTTCCGAATTGCGTACTATAGCCCAGAATTTACAGAATGCTGAGGATCTAAGAGAAAAGTTAAGAATAGAGAAGTTGGAAGCAGATGAAAAGTTATACGCTGTAAAGAGAGAAATGGCGGCGGCTGAAGCAGCCAGAGAGGAGGCTGAGAATGCCAGAAAGATTGCTGAGAAACTCGCTGCCGAAACATTGGAACGTGCGGAGATGGAAGCTCGGAGATTGAAGGAAGAAAAGCTCGCGAAACTGGAAGCTGAGAAGGTTTCAGCGCCACCTTCGTTTTCCGTGTCCGCGCAAACAGATCAATTTGATAGTACCGATCAGAAGTACATCCACGAAACTCATACTTCTGCCGTGACGAAGAAAGAGATTCATATTTTACAAAAGGTATGAGCCATCATTATTGTATTAATTTCTTTTCACAGACTCAATCTAGAATTTGACTTTATTTAATCGGATCTTAATTTTAGATGGAGATAGAGAAAATCGTACCGATCGTCGAAAGAGAGCCAAGTCCACCAAAGAAAATAATAACCGAAGAATCTCATAGACCCTCTTCTCGTAAAGCGGTACACGAAGAGGAACGCAAAGTGTCTCCTGAATTTACTCTTCCTTTAAACGATGCGACTGTCCAAGAGGGTGACAGATTTACTTTCGAATGCCGGCTGATTGGATATCCCATACCGGAGGTTGTTTGGTACAAGGATGGAATATCTATTTTAAATAATCCGGATTATTTGACTACCTTCCACCAAGGAATTTGTACTCTTACCATTGAAGAAACATTTGCGGAGGATTCAGCGAAGTTTACGTGTAAAGCATTCAACAATGTCGGATCTGCTGAGACATCTGCCACTCTTACAGTTAAAGGTAATTAAATAGAAGTTACAATAATAATTATACAATTTTTAGACACTATATGTACACGTATGTATATTTTTTCGTTTTTTAGAAACTGCACCAGAAGAGCAACCCAGTCCTCCACTTTTCGTCAAAGAATTGCAACCATCACTGGCAGTTGAAGGTTCTTCTCACCGATTGGAGTGTACAGTTACAGGAAACCCATTGCCAACGGTCCAGTGGTATAAAAACGAAACCAATATCGATAATTCTCCTGATTATGTTATAACTTACAACAACGGTGAAGCTTGTTTGAGTTTCGAAGAAGTCTTTTTGGATGATAGAGCGACCTATACCTGCAAAGCCACCAATCGGCTTGGACAAGTATCTACTTCTGCTCTGCTTGATGTGGAATGTAAGCTATACCTTTGTTTTTTTAATTCCAGTTATCTTCCAATTTCTTAATCTTAAAAAATTAAAATATACCGCGTAAATATTGCCGTAGCAATGGAGGCGTCCACAGAGAAACCTTATTTCTTGACACCGCTATCTAATGCAATGGCTAGAGCAGGACAGAGAGTGAAATTGGAATGCGAAGCTACTGGAAATCCAATGCCGCGATTATCTTGGACACACGATGGAAAACCCATCGAAGAAACCACTCATACGAAGGTAATCATTTTGATTAATACATTTTTATTGGTTTTGCAAAAAATTTGATTAACTTTTTCATGATTTCAGATACAAACAGAGGGTGGCCGGACAAACTTGATCATTTCGGAAGCTTTTCCAAAAGATGCTGGATGTTATACCGTGATAGCTAGGAATGACGTGGGTGAAGCGAGCGTGTCTTGCAACGTATCGGTAAAGGGACGCCTTCCTCGTGAAACCAGTGATTCAGAATTTGCTTGTAGCGACATGGAGCCTACAGAACCTAAGATTCAACTTCGTCTGAAGGATCATGAAATTTTCGAAGGAAGGACAGTCAGGCTAGATTGCGTCATAGTTGGCCAACCTGAACCCGAAGTGAGTTCTAATTAGAAACACGTCTACGACAATATATTTTAATTGAAAAATACTCTCTTCTCTGATTTTAATTAATTAGAAGCTTAGTAATGACTAAAACTCGACTGCTCTAGGTAATCTGGTATCATAACGACAAGCCTGTGAAGGAATCAGCAGATTTTCAATTACTCTTTCAAGGCGACAAGTGTTCTTTAGTCATCCATGAAGCTTTCTTGGATGATGCCGGTATATACAAAGTAGTCGCCATAAACTCAGGCGGTGAAGCGTCTAGTCAGTGTATATTAACAGTTATACGTAAGTTAAACATATAAAATAACATAAAATACTAGATGCATAGATATCTACTAGACTTGTGAAAAGGTATTAACAACTTTTTATCATCCGAAAACAGCAGGTACAGGTGACAAAGCTGCGGAGCCAACAGTAACCGGTTTACCACCAAAGTTCGTGAAATTACCAACCGATTCTTTGGTGGCCGAAGGTGAGGATGCGATTTTTGAATGCGCTGTGACTGGAGAACCGAAACCAGAAATAAAATGGTACTCAGATAACAATGAAATTGTAGAAGATAATAGAATCACGGTGAGATTTGATCTTGTAATAACTTTAATATCATTTATAAATTCAGTGTACATTATTGATCTTAATTTTATAGATAAAGCAAAAAGAAGATGGTACGGTCACCCTAAAGATCTTATCAGCCATACCCGAAGACAAAGGTAATTACGTAGTCAAGGCCACCAATCTGCACGGAGAGGCGAAGGCTTTCGCCAGATTGGTCGTGAGGTCGCTCGGTGATTTTAGGAAAAAAGAAGAATTTGTAAAAATGGAGGAGAAATTGATACCACCGAGTTTCAAGGAACGATTCACGGACAGGCTGGTACCGGAAGGCATTTCCACGAAATTTGAATGTATCGTTATTGGAAAACCCGCTCCTAAGGTACATACAGCAATTTCTTATCATCTAAATTAGTTACACTGGTGTACGAATATAGGATGACTATCGAGCAACGAAGCACGTCTTCCGATCTCTCGTTTTTTCTAATTAGCGATACCATTGCGAAACGATCACTTACGGTCATTACCATAAGCGACACTAATCGATGCTCGAAGGTCAACCTAGCGCAGCCTCGAAGAAGAGCGAACTCGCTCGCGTTAAGATGCTCTTCGATATCTCGAATCGAGTTCGACTTGAAAGTTGGCCGGCCTGTTAGGAGGTAACCGACCAAGAGTAATTTCGTGCTACCGGGTTATATTTAAACCTTGAACAATGTATCACGTTTGAAAATCTGCGAACGCGCCCGCGGCTGAGAAACTCGGCAGAAGTTCGTGCGATGCGCCGACGTACGAATCGTCATTTGTAGAGATGACTCCTTGAGACAGGAAGAAAAAGCTAATAAGATAATAAAAAAGTATCAAACAAATTATTTTCTTCGGCGTTTAGATTCAGTGGTTGTTCAACGATCGACCGGTTCATGGAAAAGATTTCTTGGTCTCCGTTAGTGGCGATCGGCAGGTGCTGACGATACCAGACACCGGAAGCTCGCATGCTGGGACGATATCTTGCGTGGCGGAGAACACCGCCGGTAAAGCGAGCTGCGACGCTAAATTAGAAATTGGTAAGTTCGTCATTTCCGTTTGTTTTTAATACGACGTCAGTTCGCTCAAGTTTTGCCTCTTTTCTCGTTATTATCAAGTGTATTGCTCTCCCATCGGTTCGCGTAGCCAAAATAACAGCGAAATGCGCAACGGTGCCACGAGTTATTAATACTCCTATTTCTGAGCCACTACTCTCGCGGAAACTTCATTCAGGAGAATAACGCAGAGGTAAAAGTGCCGTTTAACTCAAGAAAGAGAGCGAACGTGAGAGAAATGACATCGCGACAGCTGCTACCCTCTTGAAATTTGATAGCGTCGCACTATTTTTGAGGGAAGAATCGCGACCGATTCGTTTCTCTTTCTTTTCTTTTATCGTCTCTACCTTTCGGGTAGGATGACATCCTCGTCTTCTTTTGGGTTAAGATTCCGAGGAGAGGGAATCGGAGATATCATTTTTTTTATTACTCACCACCGGTGATTCCAAATATTGTGGGTGAGCGAGTATCGCGCAAGCGCTCATGAACGACCGAATTTATTTTTAACCATGGTGCAGCCAAAGAAATTCTTTTCTACACTTTTATCGTCCACGGAAAATGACTTTTGAGTCACGACTATAAGTAGCATACGCTCATACGTTTAATGCCGATTACAAAATTGACGTTTCGACGCCCACCTGTAGGTAACTCGGAACGCATTTCTCCTAGAGAATTTTATTCCTGATGATCGATCGCGAATAAAACATGGCATCTATACCAAATACGTATAAATAAATAAATATTATTTGAAGAGATAGCATTATGCTTATCGTTCATTCATCAGGGTATGATGATTTCAAATTGAACGAAAATTTATCTTAGCGGAATTAATTCGATCGTTTCTCTATATTATAGGACAGTTCCACGTTTCCCATGTAAGCTTGCAAGTGGGAACAGTTCACGCTCCTCATATGTCTCTCTCTCTCTCTCTCTTTCTCTCTCTCTTTCTTTCAAACACCCAGACACGTACATGCACGACATGCATGTAGAAACTGTGTTATTTTTGTCGGCACGAATACCCAGTACGTAGCCTGGTCCAGAGTCGCTAACCCAGGGAATTTAAGAGCGCCTTCTTCAGGGAGTCAAGCTCCCGTGCAAACTTTGCTTCCTGAACGACATCGCATTGAACTTCGAGATAGAGAGAATAAAAAACGCGATCTGTAGCTCTTTCGAGGTAAAGATCTAAAGACTGTGCGTTATCGTCGTTCGTATATAATAATTGTGATAATTCTATTGCAATCCCAATTTCAACAAGTGTCCGTGTGACTTTTTTTAGGACTGAATCTCTTCGTTCAAAAATTGCGTTTGTTATTTTTTAATTATACAAAAGAAAAGTAGGGAGATTTTTTAATTTTTGCTTACTTTCTTTTTACAAGATCTCGTAAATATTTCATAGATAATTCAAGAAACGACGGTAATACAAATCAACGCCTACAAGATGTCCACGATTAACTTCGGTCTATCCAGGACAGGTCGAATTTGCATTCGCGGTCCAGATACATCGAGATGCATTCCCCGATCTTTAGTTTAAGCGCATACATTTTGGTAGCCGGCCAAAGCGTTCGGTTTCACTCAAATAGCAATAAAGCCAGAAAGCAGATACGATCGGGAATCGAAGGAGAGCCATACGTTTATCGAAAGCTTTCTTCTTGTGTGTTTACCTGTTTGCGGAATCCGTCTCTCTAATTCGCGAACTACTTCCGCGTTTACCACTGATACTCTGTTGCGTAATTCCAACAAATTCCAAAGGGGAATTTGAGCCCAGGTACTGTCATGGTATAGTTTAATTGTGTCAACTATTAATACATCTGTGATTCATAGAAATCGATGAATACATAGATTTAGTACCGAACTCGCGTAATTATCATCTTCCTTTTTTAATCTTATCCGTACTAAACATATTACCTAGAATTGAATTATTTAATGTGCAAAGATTCCGACTGCGTGACATTGTGACCGATTTTTTGATTCATTCTGACGACGAAGGTCTCGTCTATTTAAAGATCGATTACTAGAAAAAAGACGTAATGCGTCTAATGATAACTCGATTAATCATCATCGTCATCAGGTACCGAGCCGAAGAGGGAAGAAGGTGTAGAACGGGTACTTGAGTTGCTTGAAGTGACACCCGTCGAAAACATGCACGCGGCAAGCAGCAGCGAGAAACACTTCTCGTCCGAGAAGATATCGGAAGGTGGAGGAACGGGCAATCAAATTTTAACGAAATTATCCGAGACGGTTACGGAATCCACGACAACTCATAAGTCTACGAAGAAGGAGTTCGTATCGTCGATGATGTCTTCGACAGTGGCACCATCCGGACAGGAACCTACCAGTGTTACAGTGAAGACTACTGTACATAGTACGGAGCAGTCGAGTTCTGAGAATGGCGCCCCACCCATTGTTCAGGTAATCAATTTTTGATTGTTTCAGTGTGACGAAGGAAAAACGCTATTTTTTCATCATAATATCATAAATAATTTATTAACCAGTCACAGAAAATTGAAGAATTCGAAAAGATCATTCAAGATCAGCCGGGAGAAATTCGCCAAGAGAAAACCGTCGTGGTGTCTCAAGGAGAGGAGGGTATAAAGCGTGATTTGAAGAGTACTCAAGTGCAAAAGCCAAGCAGAAAATCAACAGCACCGAGATTCGTTTCACCGTTAACTGGAATGATCGTCGATCAGGGTGCCGACATCGTGCTCGAAGGAATCGTTGATGGTGAGGATGATATTCGGTGCTTAACTTACTTACAGCGAATTGCATAAGAATCATTTTTGGCAAACGTTGTGGCCATTGCTCTCTTTGCTCAAGATTTATAACTATTTCTCGGTGAAAGGAAAAGGAAGTTGCTATTCGTGTCGTAAGAAGAAGATTTAAAGTGTTTTTTCAAAAGAAATTTATTAAATTACAATATTTATATAAAAGGTATTAATAACAATACTGATACGTTAAATTATATAGGCTATCCATTACCGAATATCTCTTGGTCCAAGAACGGGCAGGAACTACAAGTTAAGGACGGTGCCAAGACGAGTTATGCTCACAATCACGTACGCTTAGAGTTGAAGAACGTCAACGTGAAGAATGCTGGACGTTACACTTGCACAGCTAACAATGAAGTGGGATCAGCCAGCAGTACTGCTGATCTAGTGGTCAAAAGTTAGTAACTTAAAAATAACGAGTTTCTGGACTTGCAAAATGAAACATGATCATTAAACATTATTAAACATCACTTATAATGATTTTCCAGAAACCATATTTCCTCCTGTGTTCGGCAGACGTTTACAAGCACAAGTTGTGAAACGTGGTGATCGTGTTCTCATGGAAGTTGAAATCACTGGCACTCCAGAGCCTACTGTTACTTGGTACAAGGATGACGTTCCTATCAGAGAACAACCACCCGAATTGAGAATAAGACAGCAAGGGAATTGTTACATACTGCAGATCGATAAGGGTAAGCATACTAATTTTAATTGCTAATCAAATTTATTTTTTTTAAATATTATATGCATTATTATATTTTTAGCTGAGAAATCGCATGCTGGAAAATATATGGTACGCGCAACGAACGCCGGTGGTGAAGCTCAAAGTATAGCAGACTTTGCTGTCTTCGAACCTACGCCTGATACCATGACAGAAGTTCACAAGACTGTTATTTATGAGAATGTCCATGATAAAAAGATCATCCAAGTAAGTATTTAAAAAATAACATGTACTATAATAATAATAAATATATATTTATAATAATATTATACCAAAATAATTCTAGCGATATATAAAATGATTATAAACAATGTGTATACTTGTATATAGCCTGACGGGAAAAAGTTCGATGTACCGTCAGCGATTCTGAAGACAGAACAAATAGCAACCACAACGATTCAGCCGAGTTCCACTTTAAAAACAATTCCACCTCCAACTCCCACCCTATCCACGATCCGTACAACCCAATCAGTTGGAGAGCCAGAGACGAAAACTTGTCGATCGGAGACAATCTCTTCGACGATCGAGTCTCATCAAACCGAGATTAAATCGGAGCAAAAGTTCCACATGAAGTTGGAGCACAAAACTCCGTCGATATTCGAACCGAAAGCTCGTCCCGAGCAAACGACCACGGTGAAGCAAGTTATTCAAGAGGAAATCGGTTCTAAACTTTTTGAACCGAAATCTACGACCGTGGAGGAAACGAAAATCGAAAACGAGAATGTAGAAACTTCGACGATCGCTAGAAAGGATGCGTTGAGTTTCTTCGAGTCTATTACGAAAGAAAGTGAAACGGTACCGAAGGGACCCAAAGAAATGATCAAGCTGATCGACGATGTCGATGGGAAAGATCACGCGGTCAAGGTTGGCAAGCTGACGCAGAATTACGAACGATCGACCACTTTTCAGGAAGTGAAAAAGCCCGAGCCGAAGTCAATGGAATATCAAACAACTAAGAGAAGCGTTCAGGATATTTTTACGAAGTTAGAACATGGATCCACATCGCGCGGAGTTGATAATAAATTATTTGAGTTCCCGTATGAGGAATACAAGTTGCCATTGTTAGATACAAGAAAAACGATCTTGGAAGACGTCACTGCATCGGGTTCTCCTATCGATGCTACTTTGAGCATCTCTAAATTACAAGCTCAATCTGAAAGTGCCGAGGCGATGCTGAAAGGCTTCAACTTGGTACCGGAACCACCACCGGAGATAGGATACATGCCAAAGCCTGAGGAGATGAAAAAAAAGAGCCCTGAAGTACCGCTCAAGGCTAAGCAACTTCAAGAATCGCTAGAAAAAAATTTGTCCCCCATAGATGCCCCAATTGGAGGTGTGAAAATATTTCCTACAACACCCCAAAAAATTCCGGAGAGTCCTAAAGTCACGAAAAAACCCTTTACGATGCCACCTCCACCATTTGAGCTGGAAAAAAAGGAAGTTGTTGAAGAAATATGCATTAAAAAAGATGTTCATGAGAAGAAGGATATCAAAATCTTGAAAGAAGTAAAGATCGAGCCACCGAAATTCGAAGTACCGAAATTTGAAGCACCTAAATTCGAAGTACCTAAATTCGAAGCACCTAAATTCGAAGCACCCAAATTCGAAGCACCGAAATTCGAAGCACCTAAATTTGAACCACCTAAATTTGAACCACCCAAATTTGAACCACCCAAATTTGAGCCACCCAAATTTGAACCACAAAAATTCGAACCACCCAAGTGCGAACCACCCAAGTTTGAGCCGCCGAAATTCGAAGCGCCCAAATATGAGCCATCAAAGTTCGTTCCACCACCGACTGTTAGACCAGCATCTCCTCCTAGACCTTGGTCATCATCATCCGATATAGAAACAAGATCACACGTATCTACAGATATTTCAGAATACAGATGTCATTCCGCTGCATCCAGTCATCAAGAGATACTTCGATCCACATCACCAAGACCTTCAGCCGATGGTTTGGCAATGGAAAAATCTTGGGCGAAAAAGTGTACAGATGCCACGCGAAAATCTTGGCCACCTCCTAGTGAATCAACTACGACAACGCATAAACAAGAATGGCAATTACCTGGAGATGATTATAAGACTTCAACGAAAGAGTTTAAGCAGGAGACTGAACATACACCAGATGGAGGTATTAAAAAGACGAGTGTAGAATCTTCCAGTACTTTAGAGAAACGTTCTTGGAGTTCGAAGCAAGAGAGGATAGAAAAGGTTGTAGAGAGACCACCTTCGCCACCTAAAGTAAAACCTATTATTTATAAAGCTGAAACTATCAAAGTCGATCATGCCATCAATACTATTCAAGAAAAATCGATACATGAAAAATATACCTCTGAATACGACATACATAAGAAGGAAAGTTCGGAAAAGACGATTGAAGAGTTGTCCTTAAAAAGTCCCTGGTCAACTGAAACGGACTTAAAAGCACCAAGTTTAGTTAAAAGCGTCGAACCTCCGAGAAAACCATTTATTCCTCCACAGGAGACCACGACAAGGTCCGAATGCTATTCGTACGACTCGATGATCTTAGAACCTGGTCCTCCACCTGAAATCGGTTATGTGCCTCCGCCAATCATAAAAGAGAAAAAAATTGAGAAGATAGAAAAAACGATAGAGATGTCGTTAGAAACACAGCCAGCCAAGATCCCACCAGGTGCTATCAGAACTATACCACCACCACCATCGCAGAAAAAAGAAGAACCACCACCAGTCCTACCTCCCAAAGATGTTCGAATGACTCCACCGCCTGTTCCTGCTAAGCAATCCTCTTTAGAAGGTTTAGAACCTTTCCCATTCAAGCCAGCTCCATCACCAACCGTAACCAAACCAGCAACGAAACTGTTACCACCACCAACGCCAACTAAATTCGTTAAAGGAGCTTTCAGCGGCGATTACGAATCAGATGTGGACGTTCACGTAAAGCCAAAATGGCGACCTTACGAAAGCGACAGCGAAGAGCCACGATATCGTCGAGTACAAGCACCAGTTGCGAAACAAACAATTAGACCAAGATCGACGGAACCGGAACCATTACCTCCGTCTAGATTCGACGTTCCTCCGACAGAATTTATAGGTGCGTCCAAGTCCATGCTGAGCGAAGAAACTCAACAGAAAATGTATAAGAAAACGACTTACAAGCGACACGAAAAGGAGATCAAGCAACAGCAGCAACCAAAGTATCAGCCAAGTCAGCCTCAAACGCCACCGATCATTTTAAAGCCAGGCTCTCCGCCGATCTATGTTCAGCCAAATACTAAAGTCCAAGCACCGCCTAAATCTCCACCAACAAAGAAGCCAGAATCTCCGAAGTTTAAGGTGAAAACTTTCCAGCAGGAAAGTGGTTACATGGCGGATACGGACGAGCCGCTACAACAAAAAATCTCGAATATTAGCATTCAGAAAAGCTTTGGAAAACAGGAAGGTTCTTCCAGCTCGTCGACTTCGCATATGGAATCTCGCACGTCATACTCTGAGAGCAAATCCGAATATTTTGAAAGTAAAAGTTACCACAGTCACCAGCAGCAAAAGAAAGAACTGTCGTCTTTCGCTCCGGTTACTCCACCTTCCACATCCTTGCCAATTCAAAAACCAGTCGTTCAACAACAGCGGACGTCGTTTATGGAGAAGTCATATTCTTCGTCGAGTGGAACCGAGCCTACTAAATTAAAAAATGCGAAGGTTCGACGTGTTCTGCGTCTTTACGCTCACTGTGTGCTCTGTGTGCAAGTGTTTATATGTCGTAGTTTCGTTTTTTCCCACTGAATCCTTATATAACGACAATAACAAGCAAATACCAAGACGTCCATTTATTAATTAATATTATATAAATATTTTACAGCGTTAGACAGGAATAATATCCTCGTGCATGAGACATGCTTTACCTCAAGAGTGCTAGTAGCGTACACAGATAGAGAGCAATGTTAACTTATATCTAGTTTGCTGTTTTAGTCGATCGTCTTGAGCTTTATTTAAAAAAACAAACATTTAGTTTTGTATATTGAATAATTTCTTTTTTTTACAGGAAACAGTATATACCACTGATCACTCTACGCATCGAAAAATGGAAACCACGCGGAAGATTCAACCACCCTCTCCAAGCCCTTCCAGATTCGTCAAGGGCGAGTTTCGTGAGAGCGATTACGAAAGCGACTACGATGGTAGAATTGCATCCGTCTGGAAACCGCGCACTGGCGACACCGACGATCGTTCTTTCAAACCAGTGAAACCTACTCTGACTGGTTCAGGTATTTTTTAAATTAAAATTATCATTTACTCGTCCAGTTTGGTAGAGATAGCTTCCGTTAGTTCCGTACTAGACACGTCTATACTTCGATATCAAAATTTTACGATGGAAATAGTACTCTCGGCTAGATTTTCTTTTTCTTCTCCCTCTGACTTCTCTGTTCATGTAAATAATTGTAATGCGGTATCGCGGTGATGGGATAATCCTTAAAAAAAGAACCGCAAGGTTTTATTCGATCGGGGAGATAGAAAAAACCGATCGTGCGGATGAAAAATAATTAAAAGTCGAGCCTAATGGGACTCTTACTTTGCAACTTTTTTCCAGCTTACAACAAGTAGACCTCCCGGCAAGCTTTCTTCCCCTTGTAAACCTCGCAAGACAAGTTCTCCTATCTTTCCGCTTCGCTTGTCTCTCTATCTTTTCTTCTTGGCTAATTCTAAGTACGTACTCGAGTTACCCTAGCTTTTCTTTCTTAAGGCTTCGTGTGTCCAATTTTTCGTCGCTCTGTCCCCTCACCCCATTCTCCCCCCCATGCTTTCTTCTTCGCGTTTTTTTCTGTCAATTAACTTTATCGCGCCGGTATCATCCCGCAAAATGAATAATATCGTATGGACGCGATGGCTCTACGATGTTCTAAAGGATTGAAAACGATAGAAGACGTATCCGATCGTTTGCTAAAAAAAAAGCGGACGACGAAACCGGTCCGAATCATATGCAAGCCACGTTGAGTATGACCTTCTCTTCGATTTCCCTCTTTCGTCAAAGCCTCCCTCGATTGAGGTCACCCGGGAAATATTTTCTACGTAGGAAAACCGAAGGAACCGTTCGTCGTGACTACACCAGCAGAGAAAAGAATCGAAGAAACGCTGTCGAGCTTCGACCAAAGAAGATCGATGAAAGAGGTTGAACAGGAGAGTCGGACAGAAGATAGATCGATGGTTACGCCGACAAAGACAAAGCAAGTTCTACTACCTGGTTCTCCACCCGAGCTCGCGTATGCCCCACCTCAAGGTCAGGAAACCTACTACGAAGCACGTACGGGAATGCCATACCATAACGCGATCGGTACGGAAACAAGAAAAACCGTCAGAATGGACGAGTCGACGGAAAATAGCAGAAGGATCGTCACCGTTGAACAAACCAGTCGAGTGATCAAGTTTGGCGATGCGCAGAAAACGAAAACCGAACTTGGTTCCGCTGATTCGATGCCGTCAACGCAAAAACAGCCAAAATCCTATTATCGCGTACCGACTCCGAAGAAATTTGTACAAGGCCAGTTTAGGGAGTCCGATTACGAGAGCGACGCTGATTCCAGTCGAATCCGACCAAAGTGGACACCCGCCGATAGCGACTCGGAGGATCCCAGATACAGAAGAGTTCAACCACCTGCTGGAAAGACCACCAGATCGACCAGTCTTCCCGTCAGACAAGAACACGTAGTCTCACCGTTGGAATTCGATACTGGTCCACCAACGATTAAAAGACAAACGTCGCTGACTCAACTTCGCGACGAAGTCAGAGCGAACAAACTCGAGTCTCAAAAGCTTCAGCAACAGACATCGATTTCAAGGCAAGACGAGCAAGTTTTGCAGCCTGGTTCACCACCGGAATTTGGTTTCATATCCAGGACCGACGTCAAGAAGGCTGCCAATCGTAAGGGCATTTTTTAAGATCTTTTTTTTTCTTTTTTACTTTTTAGGTTCAATGCAAAAGACCAGCTTTTCGTATCGGCTAAAACGTTTTAATTTGTATCATATTGTAAAAAAGTTATCTTTATTGGAGGATGGATGGACAAATTTGCAAGTTGTAATTATTATGTTCGTAGATGTGCTTTTATGTAAAAATAGTGCATAGCTTCATTCTCGTTCTTATTCTTCTATTATTGTCTATTACACTTTACACTTTTCACATTTTTGTTAATCTTATTTTTGTGTTATTCATTCGTTCACTTTCATCACACGTTCGCGTGCCTCTTAAAGCTTGTTTTATATTTCTTTCCTATTTTTCCTTATTTCTTCTATCTTACTCTCTCTCTCTCTCTCTCTCTCTCTTTCTCTTTCTCTATTCACTACTTATTTATTTATCAAAATCCTTTCTTCTACTCGAAAATTGACTCACAAGCTCGTATCCCGTAACCAACAAAAAAATCTGAAACATCCGCAGACGTGGCGTCACGTCACATGAGCGACATGACCAGTACCTTCAAATCCAAGACCGAAAAATTCGTAAACGACATCCAATCGGACCTGAAGCAAGGTAAACCAATCTTAAAACATCCTGCCGAGAGTCGTGTTAGCGACGGTGACGAGCCACGAACGTATAGAGAAGAATCCCGAGTTGCTGAACACGGTAAACACTTACATCACTATTTACATAAAACCCAATAAGATACTGTATCCGCAATTAAGCTATATCAGTAATTAAGTTAAGGCTTCGAAATCAATTGTATCGCGAGAAATAAATATCGAGAATGAACGAGCGTACAGACATAAGCTTATCTCATCATCCACCGGCTACAGGAACGAAGCAAATCGATCCGGATACCGGGCTAATATACTTCAAGTACGATTTTGGCTACGAATTTGGCGTTGTTCTGCCTGGCGAGGGCAAGAAGACCATCACCAGTACGAATAAAACGATCCAGGGTCAAAGACGAGCCAGTGACATCGAGGTGCCTATCGTTCACGAGTTTACCACCAAGAAAGAAAACGGTTACGCGAAAAAAGGAACGACCACGTCGTCGTCCACTCGTCCAAATAAATCCGCCACCAAGTTTGGCCCCTCGAAAACGGTAAAATGGGAGCCAACGTCCGAGAGTGAATTTTCCGAAGCCGAAGACACGAAAAACGCTAGAAGAAGACATCCTGGGGTTGGTGCTGGTGGTGACACCATGCCACCTCCACCGAGTCTCGTTATACCTTGTTCACCGTCACCATCCAGATGGGATCACACCACGCCCAGTCCGCTTTCCCTCAGTCCAAGCTTGCCGAGTCTCTCTCCCCGATACAGTAGCGCCACTGGACCATCCAGCAACGTGGATTCTGCAGGTATATACCTGCCTTTAATTCCCTGTCTTTTTGTATTTTAAGAGGGTGCCGCTATTGTGACGAGCTTAATGAGAAATTAGGAATTTCAGAGACATTTTTTGCTTGATAATGCTCATGCACTTCCACTGATTTCGTTGAATGCAATTCGCTTCGGGCATCGTACCAATGTTATCGTTTCCTTGACTGCCGGTGGAACTTTTCGAAGTGGGCATCTTTGCATGGTCATTGGTCAAATGTTTAGGGTCACTCCTAGTCGATAAACACCAGGAAATTTGGTTTACGAGGAAAGAAACCTGTTGACTAACTTTATATATATTTTTATCCAGGCATGGGATTTTCGCTTTCGTATGAAATCGCTTTTTCTTTGAGCACTCTACCTCTATCAGATTTGCATTGCTTTATTCGTAAGATTCGAGACTGTGTACCACACGGGTGAGATTCTGCTTGGTACCATATATTTTATCCTTTATGTAAAAGTTATGTTACATTTTATAGGTTCGCCATGGCCGACCAGTAATGGTGTCTCGTCCACCAAAGAAGTGATCCAGCCTTACCTTGAGATACTACCAAAGAAGGCCCCTCTCTTCATCACGGTAATATATATATATATATTTTTTTTACCAATACGAAGCTGCTCTAAATTGAGAAAATGAAAAATTTAAATAATCTTTTCTCTAGCCTCTGAGAGACATCGCTGTTGTAAGCGGACAAACCGCGAGATTCGAGTGCATCGTTCAGGCAGAACCACAACCGAATATCCTGTGGTCTAAGGATGGTCGAATCATAGAAAATTCTTCGAGCTATGAAATACATTACAGAAATGGCGTTTGTCGTCTTACCATCACGCACGCTTTCCCTGGTGCGTTGCTAACCGAAGTCTTCAATTTCTTTCTCTTTTACTTTCTATTCTTTTTATAATTACCATTTTTTTCAGACGACGCCGGGACTTACGCTTGCACAGCCACAAATGGCTTAGGCTCAACAGTAACTTCCGCTACCTTGCAGGTTCCAGGTAACAGACGATCTATATACGCACCTATTTAATGATGGTGGAGATGGTGGTAGCATATGAAACGAGGAAAATGGTACAGCTTATATATCATGAAGGTGGTGGTAAAATTTCTAACTTTATATCGTCCAAGGATTTTGAATCGTCACTTAAACACATTGAATTCATGAGAATTGAGCTGAACAGGTAGTTTGTTCTCTAAAAAAAAAAAAAAATACTATAAAGGAAACTATTTTTTTATCGAACTCTCATTTCGCTGATTTCTCCATTGGAGATTCGAAGGATCGTAAGAAAGAAAAATTTCGAGCGATTAGGTGGATTCCAAAAAGAAAAAGAAAAAAAAATGTGAAACACTTTTGTACTCTTTATCGATTAACAATTTTACAACACGGACGAGGAGATCTAGTCAATCGACAGTGAGAGGACGAAAAAAAATATCGTGATTCTGAAAAGTGGTGGAGAACTTTTTTTGTAGCTGCGTAATGAACTTTCTTAAAATGCATTTTGTCGTTGCTGACACTGAAGACTTTTGAAGAAAAAAAAAAAAACCGCTTCGGTAGGCTGTTTTCTTTTCTCTTGTGTATTTCTCTCGTACTTTTCCTTTCTCGCTCTTTCTCGCTCTTTCTCAATTCTTTATTACTTTCTCGTTATAGCACACGGTCGTTTTTTTCAACTTTTTTTTTTCACTTATCCTATAGATTAGAATTATGTTTTTCTTTTCTCAAAAAGTTACGTTATATACCCATGAAATCGATGCACTTACACAGTAATGCTCCTGTATAAAAAAAATGTGTTTAAATAAATTCTATACCTACGAAAAACAGGATCAGAAAGAAAAGTAATAGAGTGAAGACGGTCCTGATATTTTCGAAACTGTTAATAAAATTTATTTATTTACCGAGATGAGCGTTTCGTTCGAACGAAAATGCTAGTCATATTTTGTTACTTAAAAATCACGAACGACATTTATCGCATTATCGCATAAGAAGTAAATTGGTCGATCGAGAATTTATATATTTGTTATCTCCTCGAGTTTAGCTTTCGTTGCTTCCACAATATTATTAATTCTTTCCCATAAGAAGAAGAAAAAGAAAAAATGAATAAACGACGAAAGCGAAATACGAGATTATCACAATGCATTCGCGAAACACGCACATTATTGTTACCGTTCTTATCATCGTTCAACGCTATTGATATACTGTGTAAATAAACGTGTGCTTCCTCTGCAATATAAAAGCTGGGTTTTATGGTGTAACAATTTATTTTTCTCTTCCCGCCCTGCTGTCGCTCTCTTTTCCGTACGTATGCTTTTCGATGTTAGACAATTTAAATACATGATCACGATTGTCACGATCAGCGATGAGTATTGATACTTATGTTTGCATGTAATCGAGAAGTACGAACGTAGGAATTGTTGAAAATGCCCAAGGGGTCTTGTATGTTCTTGGATAAATGGACGTATTGTAATCAAGTAGACGTATGCACGAACGATCATGCGATAATAATCATTAAATGGGATAAAAATCATAAACCATTGCATTACTAACTCTTGGAGATCGCTAATGTATCATCGATGGTAGTTGGGTCCCTATTGCACGCATATACTTTGCACGGGATATAATTTAGAACGTCGTATATGTATCTACGGTAAAAGTGACACTTCTTTCGAAAGATTTGTAATAAAACAAAAATTGGTTATTGTAAAGGGATACAAGATTTATTTAGAAGTATATTAAAAATTTTGATATGTTAACAATTCAATAAGAAAGTTGATTTTTTAGCGTCATTTTTAGCGTACGTATATACATATGTATATCGACGGTACAATCGGTAGAACAAAAATGCGAGCACGTAAGATAAGAATATACTATACACTGCGCGCACTCCGGATATATTTGAAATTTTCTATGAAGAATAGACGGATTCTGAGCGGAAGGTATGAAAATAGACGGCAAGGTAAATCGGAAATGCGGAGGGAAATGTTGACTCGACGGACTAAGAATAAACGAAGGAAAACAAGCTATACCGATTGTTAAAAGACGTTTCTATACTATTTCTACTTTTTTCTTCTCACTTTTTCCCTCCGAGAATCCAAAGAGGAGTCATACGGCTCCTCGGAAGATCTATCGCGTATTACGCAACCGATTGAAACGATACGCAAAATCTCGATGTAGTAGGAACGTTTTAATATCGTGGAGAAAAAGAAGAAAACAGAATTTAAAAAAAAATTCACGGGTGCGATATTTCCTCTCGTTTTCGAAAAAAATTTTGAATTTATCGAACGAATCCGATTACGTACATCTGTAAAAGTTTACCGTGGTAGCTACGTCTGGTAATAAGAGTCGTCGATTGTCGAGCGTTATCTCTCGCTCTCGATAATTTTAATCCGTAAGTAAAGATTCACGATGAAAGAAACGATCGAGAATCTCCGGGGGGTCTGGCACGCGGGGAACGGCCAGAAATAGCCGCGGACGCGCAGATTTTGCGGAGGAACGCTGACACGAGCACGAGTGAGAGCTTATTGCGACGCGGGAGGACTTCGGTGTCTTACGAATCTCCCTCGAGTCGATCGGGTGTCTCGTGATCGATGCCTGAATGATGTTCTTTGATCGAAATCGAATAATTCGACGTTCCCCATCGATGACCTCATCGCGTGTCTCCCCACGGAAATAATCATTATTTTCTTAAACGAGAGTAACGATCGAGATGCGAGAGAACCGCTTGTTTGCTTTCGTCGATACCCTCTAAAAAAAAAGAAAGAAGAAACGGCAAAAAAATTGCGATATGAGAAAAAAATGCTCTCCCTGATCCAACGTTAAAAACACGATTTCAGATACGTCGCCTCAGCTTTATCGCGATCGAACCACCGACGAGAGATCATTGGAAAGTTCACCAAAATTCGTAACCCTAAAGGATCTCTTTATACCTCAGGAAGAAATCAAGCTCACCGTGACGAATCATCGGCACGCGTCGGTTTATGAATTCTCTTTGGCAGCGAGTTGCACCGGCAGGTAGATAGATAGACAGATAAGGAGAAAATAAAAAGACGTGTAATTGTTATTACGTTGAACCGCTACCTCGCGTAGTAGCGGCAGACGTAGCCTGCCTTCGTGTTCACCAGCCGGAATTGCTTTTGCAGCTGCGAGGACGGGAGTTACCTTGAAAACCGTGCCGGTGAGTACGAGTACGAGAAGATAGGGGAACCGTACGCGATACCGAAACGTCTCGAGTTTTCCGATATCGAGAGAAACGGGACTTATTGCAGCTTCGACGACGATGACGATCTTAACGAGGACGGTTTACGTTCGGAGTCGTATCGGATCTGGCCGAACGGTAACGTAAATTTTCATTTTAATTATGTTACACCGGAAACACGCCATAACGCCTAGACACACTGGGTATATCTGGAAGAGAAATAAAATAAGATATTGTATCGTATAAAGCTTTCTTCCTACCTAACTCTTTACTCAAACTTGTTTATCCAACGAAATGGAAATCACTTTCCATCGTCGTTTCGATCATTCGTCAGATCTGTAAAGAAGACCACGAGAGAGAGAGGAAGAGAAAGAGAGAGAGAGATCTGTGTTTTTAACCCACATTCAGGGTCCTACGCGTGATTACTCGCTGTTGTCCGCGAAAATAGAATTCCACGCTCTCGTTGATTGGTCTACTTGCAGGTGGACAACATATTCGGCACCCGTACGTATACGCATCTGTAGAAAGGTGTGCGCGCGTTCGAGCCTTGCCCGATGATTTTAAGGGGAGCGTTGAATCATAGACACGATGAAGCACGCTTCGTAACGCCGAGGAATATTTCTCGAACCTCGAAATAGAAGCTCGTCGCTATGCGCTACCTTCGTAAAACGGTGATTCATACTCGACCCACCTTTCGGCGATCCATTCGAAAGCTCTCCCAGTCGAGAGCTTTCAACGGGTTGCCTCTTTCATGGTTGCGTCTTATCGTTCCGTCTTGGGCAAAATGACGGACCCCCGAAATAAACATTATAGTGGTAGTGTTATACAGGAAATAGAAAGCTTCTACTATAAAATATAAAATGCGATACTACTTGTACTATAAACTATAAAATATAGTATTATTTCGACTATTTTATTCGCCACCACATGGATTCTGTCGTGGGTATTGCGAAAGGCCAACAGTGATATACATATATAGATAGTTTAGTGGGTATAGAGCAAGGTGGACTTTTCGTTCGCACGTGTACCGCCTTCTCTTTCTTTCTCTCTCTCTTTCTCACCTCGTAACACGAAACCAAAGGCATTGTACACGATTCCATCCAGCGTAATGTCTGAATTACACGCTCGCGCGACTGGATCTGACCTACAACTCGCTCGCGAGGTTTCGTACGAGTGCAGTTTAAACCGCGGTTAGATTGCGCCGTATGTATGTACCTGTTAGGTATATCCAACGTGAGCTAGTTCATTAGAATCGTTTCTTAATCAATTTCTAGCGTTTTTTCAGTACTTGTATCTTTCTTCCGTAAAAACTCGCGAATTTGTCATGAATGAATCAATTACCAACTCGAATGGAGACGCGAGATTTCTTTTTTTACAATTAATTTCAGCACTCGATGACGATACTCTAAGAAGCATGGGAGAATGTTAACGAATATCGTTACAATTGAAAAATAGTTTTCTAACGAAGATGCGAAGGGTAAGATGATTCGTGGTTATTAGCGTTAAATGGCTCACTCTGTATAAGGACGTTATATCGTGCACCAAGCATCGTTGGCACCACGCATAAGTTACGCTTACCGTGCGAGTCTGCGAGGACCGGCGCGTGTCTCGCTCCGATTCGTCGGGATGCGGAATGCTAACGGTTGGACAAGATCTTTCGTGTACATAAGACTTCGCGTAATCCAGGAACGATATGTCAAACGGCCAAATTATTTGGATTTTCTTTATTAATACTCGCGTAGGGAATAAACTCGATAGAGTTTCGAATAAATGCGGGTGTGATTTATAAAAATTGTTATATAGATGTATGTAACTAAAATAAGATCTCGATACTCGATCGTACTGGAAAAGAATCTGCGTTAAGAGCATCGAGAGTGA
>JAIFRP010000010.1:40158-52100 GCA_032403825.1 Odynerus spinipes | reverse complement strand
AAATGAGTCAATTTTTAACACGTTGATGTTAAAATGAATGACAGACGTTTTTATTTTTATTTAATTATTACATTTTCTTTTAGTTTCACCGGCAGACCAGGCGATCCATCGCCCCCGGTTTTCGAGCAGATTTTCAAAAATGCAAGATTCGCCCAAGGTGGAAACGCCATCTTCGAAGGACGAGTACGTGGCAATCCGAAGCCAGCCGTTTCTTGGACGCATAAGGGTGCTCCCTTATTGGAATCCCGAAAAATTCATATGTCTTACGACGATAAAAGTGGCGTAGTTACGTTACAAATCAATCAGATTGGTCCAGGAGACGAGGGCGAATATACATGTAGTGCAAAGAATCAATATGGTATGTACCATTTTCTGATAAAGTTGATAAAAAATGAAAGATAATTTTATAATTGAAAAATTTTCAACAAAATCTTCAGGTGAAGCGATCTGCTCGGTTTATATTCAACCGGAAGGATTCGGACCTCCGCCGCAACAACAATTAGGTAGTTACAAGAAGGAATTTGCTCAAACCTTCCAGACGACTGAACAAAAGACTGGTAGCCAGACTTTTCAGCAGCGTAGTTATCAACAAATGTTCGACAAACGAAGTTACGTCAATGGAACGAGTAGCATCGAGGATTTCAAGGCGAGTAATGACACATACTATTATTTTTTGGAATTTTCATTTTATTTTTAATGTACACAACGATGAGATCATTCTATGGAATTTTTTAACAAGATTCGTTTCATTTTTCCACAGGTTGATACTTTCGAATATAGACTTTTGCGTGAGACGGAGTTCCGAGAATCGATTACGCGTCGCTTCGTAGGCGAATCGGACGTACAGATTTCACAGGTGGTTGATCGTAGCCTGGGTCCGGTTGCACCGGCGCAAATTGTTCAGAAGCCGAGAAACTCAAAGCTCATTGAGGGATCCGATGCCGTTTTTACCACTAAAGTAACCGGCAATCCAAAACCAAGGGTAATTTCTCAACAAATGATCTCCCAAATTTTACTTCGAATGAAACTTTTCAAACATCGTTTCCAATATTTGCAGTTGACTTGGTTCAAAAATGGCCAACGGATTCGCGAGTCACAGCGCGTAGAGATGAGCTATTCCAATCAGCAAGCAACTTTGAAAATCCGAGTCGCTCTCTCAGAAGACAGCGGTTACTATACCTTGCTGTCCGAAAATCCACAAGGTTGCACCGTAAGCTCGGCATATCTGGCTATCGAATCTACCGATCAAGTGGATCAAGCGGCTCATCAGATGCAACAAAAGGATGTTGTGAAAAGTCCACCGGTTGATTCCTCGTCATCGGAATCCGAAACTGGTAAAGTTCTTCCACCTAACTTCGTTCGTACTTGCACCGATCGTGAAGCTACCGAAGGAAAAATGACAAGGTACGTAATTGAATAATATCGAGACATTCTAGAAGAGATTTTGCAAATGTTTAACGATAAAAATATTTTAATCTGTTCAGGTTTGATTGTCGCGTAACGGGTCGACCATACCCCGAAGTAACATGGTACATAAACGGTCAACAAGTAGCAAACGATTTAACGCATAAGATCCTGGTAAATGAGTCCGGTAACAATTCGCTGATGATTACAAACGTAAGCCGCGCTGACGCTGGTGTTGTTACGTGCGTCGCTAAAAATAAAGCTGGCGAAACATCCTTCCAATGCAATCTCAACGTGATAGAGAAAGAACAAGTTGTTGCTCCGAAATTCGTTGAACGTTTCACGACCACCAATGTTAAAGAAGGAGAACCTGTTGTGTTTACAGCACGCGCGGTTGGCACTCCTGTTCCACGAATCACCTGGCAGAAGGTAAATTTGTTAAACCGATTTAAGGACGAATCAAATGTCACCGTGTGCATCGTATGATAAAACGAATGTCTTTTTTATATATTTTCCAGGATGGTGTGCCGATTGCGCCGGGTCCAGACGTGCGCATATCGATGGACGGCAGTGGAGCATCGACTTTGGATATACCTTGCGCTAAATTCTCTGATGCCGCATGGTATCAGTGCACCGCTCAAAATGTGGCTGGCTCCACCGCAACCCGAGCACGGCTCTTCGTTGAAACACCCAAGGGAGCCGCACCTGAACCAAGACGCTTGAATTTACCCCGACCGACGAAAATCATCGAACCAGAGTAAGTTCTCAGCTCGTGCTAATATAATCGCGATAATTCGGTAAATGTTTCTTTTTGTGCTGACTAAAGTAACGGAGAGCCAGGTACACTTTTTATAACAAATATAAATTAACTCTCGACCGACATTTTATTAAACACGCGAATAACTATTTCAGACCAACACCTGGCCCCGAAGTGATCTACCTAAGACACGTAGAACGAGCCAAGCCATACTTGCCTCCTCCCGAAGAGGACAAAATTTACCCACCACCACGTTTCATCATACCATTAAAAGATGTTCTTCAAATCGAAGGTGGACGTATTCACTTCGAGGCCAGAATCGAACCGGTGGGCGACCCCACTATGAGAGTTGAGTGGTATGTGAACGGGAGAGCTCTCGACGCGAGTAAGTAAAGTTTAAAATAATGCTCACAGAAGATAGGATTATGTAAAAATTCATATATCTTTAATTAACATCGCTTTCTTAGGCTCACGCGCGACATCCATCTTCCGATTCGGTTTCATCTCTCTCGATCTCATCAGCATAGTACTTCAAGATAGTGGTGAATACTTATGTCGCGTCGTCAGCTCTACTGGAGTCGCCGAATCTCATGCTACTCTTAGCGTAACACGTGAGTATAAATCTTTGATTATTTGTAACGAATTTTATGAAGTTAAGAGAGTAATTATAGTAATAATAAGAAGAGGAGTAAAATAATCCATATGATTCGTTACAGCACGCGCTACGATTGAACAAGCAAGCCAATACCCCGACAGTCTTCAATATATCCAACAGCTCGAGGATTATAGCAAATATCAAAGACAGGAGAGTATGGAGGAGATCTCTTCACAGCGACCGGTCTTCATCCGACCGCTCCAGGATCTTGGTGAGCTACAGGAAGGTCGTAACGCCCATTTCGAGGCGCAATTGACACCTGTTAGCGACCCCACCATGAAAGTGGAGTGGTACAAGGATGGTAGACCAATCACAGCTAGTGAGTATAAAAATATACAAAATTATCATACTATACAATTATGGAACATTTAACAATTCATTTTTCACTTTAGGTTCAAGAATCACAACCATCTTCAACTTCGGGTACGTCTCGCTCAATATATTGCACCTACGAGCTGAAGATGCTGGTTCTTATACAGTTAAAGCTATGAATCGCTTGGGAGAGGCTCTCAGCTCTGCGACTCTCCGTGTCTTTGGTATGTCATTTACAGTGATAGTTCAGAAAAAGTGATAAAATGGTGGAAGAGTTTTTAAAGAGATAAATCAACTTTTTTCTTCTTAACTTTACAGCAAGAACGAGTGTTACAACAGATTTAGGTATACCCGAGCAACAGAGATATATTGAAGCTGCCGAGGAATTGGAAGCTTATCAACAGGCTATGCACCAAAAGTATGTGCAGGAACAGCCTGAACCGACTAGCCCACCGGAATTTAAATCGCCTATTAAGGATCAAAATGGAATACGAGAAGGCGGATTCGCTCATTTTGAGGCCCGCCTCGAACCAGTCGGCGATGCCGATCTACGTGTCGAATGGCTTAAGGATGGACGTCCTGTAGAAGCCAGTGAGCATTCTTTTTTCTCTAGATTCATCTTATGAACATCAAACTTACGTATTTCTACAAATTAATTCTACTGCGTTTTCCGACTAGGTTCACGAATAACAACTTTCTTTAACTTCGGTTATGTTGCACTTACCATCAAATACGTTACGATTCATGATGTTGGCGTATACACGTGCCGTGCTTACAACAGAGTTGGCGAGGCCCATACGACCGCTCAACTGAGCGTTATTAGCAAGAACGATGTTATCTACGACAGTCAACATCCCACCGGCTTACAAAGGATTCAAACGCTTGAGGATTCGAGCAGATATTCGCGTCAGGTGCAAGAAGAAGTACAGGTGACGCAAGCACCTCGTTTCTTAGGTACTTTAAAAGGGACCAATAAAATCGTGGAAGGCCAGCGCGCGCATTTTGAAGCCCGAGTCGAACCTCAGAGCGATCTGACTATGAAAATCGAGTGGTATCACAATGGCAAACCTATTACCGCTGCTAACAGAATCCAGACTTATCACGATTTTGGATACGTAGCTATCGATATACTTCAAGTTCGACCTGAAGATGCTGGTACGTACACCGTAGTCGCAAGAAATGCTCTTGGTGAAGCTCAACTTTCAGCAACTATGATCGTCGAGAGTGAGTATTTTTTTTAACCTACTTACCCACTAATTTTTTATTATGTTTCAAATGAATATATAAAAACCCTTTTTATTTAGCACGCTCAAGTGTCGACACCAGCAGTATGCATCGTGGTACTTACGAAAAAACTCAACGTCTCGAGGAATCCAAATTCGTCGAGCCACAGTATCACATCGAAGAAATATCAAAGTCAAAACCCATTTTTGTACAACCACTGAGCGATCCGAAACCAGTCAGCGAGGGAAAGAATATTCATTTGGAGTGCCGTCTAGAACCGATGGGAGATCCAACGATGAGAGTCGAGTGGTTCCAAAATGGACGACCTGTCACAGTTGGTTCAAGATTCAGAACGTATTATGACTTTGGATTCGTCGCACTGGACATCGTACACTCCACCATTTATGATTCAGGAGAATATACTGTTCGAGCTACCAACCATCTTGGTACAGCTCATACCTCTGCTTGTGTAAGAGTTATCGGTAGATCCGATGTCGTCACGGACACGCAAAACGAACAATCGCTTGAACAGATCCAGATGTTGGAGGATTCTTCTAGGTTAGTAACAGTATAAATAAATAAATAACAAGAAAATTCGATAAAAAGGATAATTATTAAATTTTCTTTTTCATTAGATATCGTAAAACTCAGCAAGAAGAAGTGACGGTAATGCAGGCACCACAATTTACTCGAGCACTTCATAACATCGAGACGGTAGAATTGACCAACGTCCATCTTGAATGTCGCCTTCAACCAGTAGGTGATGCCAGTATGAGAGTAGAGTGGTTCGTCAATGGAAGACCAGTTAAAACTGGACACAGATTTAGACCATCTTACGAATTCGACTATGTGGCCTTGGATATCCTTGGTGTCTATCCCGAAGATTCTGGCGTTTACACCTGCCAGGCAACCAATCAATTGGGTGAAGCTGTCACTTCGTGCTCCGTTCGAGTACACGCAAAGAAAGATCTCTTGCTGGAATCTCAACATCCGGAAGGTCTAGAGAGAATACAGTATCTGGAAGATGCATCGAGATACAAAAGGCACGAGTTGGTTGACGAAGTCGTAACTGTCAAGCCAAAATTCGTCACTAGTCCCAAGAATCAAGAAAATCTAAGAGAAGGACAGCACGCTCATTTCGAATGCAAGCTTGAACCTGTAACCGATTCTAATTTGAAGGTTGAGTGGTATAAGAACGGTCGTCCAGTTACGATAGGTAAAGTATCGCTTTTTGACCCCATTCTGCAGCTTGTCACACTATACTTAGCAATTATTATAAATATACGCACACAAGAATCACGAAACATATTTCATTCGATTAATATTTCTAGGACACCGATTCCGTCCAATTCACGATTTTGGCTACGTCGCATTGGATGTAATCGATTTAATCGCTGAGGATTCTGGAACATACACCTGCCGAGCTGTAAATCTTGTCGGTAGCGACGAAGTTTCCTGTACGCTATCTTGCCGCTCAACGGCACAAATTCTAACCGACACACGAAACGAAAGTGGTCTCGAACAAATTCATTACCTCGAGGACCGTTCAAAGTATCATCGCCAGGAGGTGATCGAAGAGACAACGACACAAGCGCCAATTTTCACTACCTCGTTAAACAATGTTGAAATAAAGGAAGGACAGAGAGCTCACTTCGAGTGCAGGCTCATCCCGGTGTCAGACGCAACGATGAAAGTAGAATGGTTCCATAACAACACGCCTGTGAAAGCAGGATCAAGATTTGTAGAGACCAACAGCTTTGGCTTTGTAGCGCTTGATATCATGTATGCATATCCAGATGACTCAGGTACTTACACTTGCCGAGCTAAAAACATCATCGGCGAGGCAATTACTTCAGCTACTGCTGTAGTGCATTGTAAGTTTACATTTTGCATTGACACATTTGTGATTGTTAAATTCTCTGTTGCACGAGACCCTATGATAAAATCTTAACGTTTTACAGCGAAAAAATCGATCTACATGGAATCGCATAATGAAGAAGCTCTCGAACGACTTCGCTACCTCGAAGATACCTCCCGTTATCAACGTAAGACCGTGCAAGAGGAAACAGTGACGCAAGCACCAGTCTTCACGATGCCTATCAAGGATTTGCGTGTAGCTGAGAACCAAGCAGCACATTTTGAAGCACGCGTCATTCCAGTTGGAGATGCCAAGCTCAAAGTGGAATGGCTTCGTAATGGAGTACCGATTGCTGCTTGTAAGTTACAAGTTTCAGATGTATAGATCGTTATTCTCTTGTTAGATGTTCAATCCTGTTACATAAAAATTGAATTGTTATAGCCAATCGCGTGACAACGATGCACGACTTCGGATATGTCGCTTTGAACATGAAATATGTGAATCCCGAAGATTCAGGTACTTATACTTGTCGTGCAACAAACGATCTAGGAGAAGCCGTAACATCAGCGACACTTTTCGTCCAATGTAAGTACAGAACATGTTGAAAATAGGAAACAAAATTGCTTTAAAAGCAAAGTAGTTATTATATCTCGATGTTTGCTAAGCTTCTGCTGTTTAAAGGAACGCTTACTGGCAACATTTTGTTTTTTCCATACGTAGCAAGAATATTGCTGGTTTTTTTGTTGCAAAATCCTGAGATATTTTTTCGTAGATACGTGATACGTCACATACTATTTTTGCTTATCTTTTTACCGACCTGTCGATGTCGGTACGACACTCACTCATCAATTTTTTTTACCGAACACTGACACTCAATAATTCAGTCGGGAAAAGTGATTTTTATGGAAAACTAAATCATCACTGATATTTTACTTCATTCCACGAATACATTGACAACAAACTCTTCCACCAACACAGCAAAAGCAGCCCTGCAATTCGAGTCGCAACACGAAAGTGCCTTGTCAAAACTCCAAGCCCTAGAAGATACCAGCAAGTATCAACGTCGCGAGGAAGAAGAAATAGTGGTGAAGGAGAAGCCCTCGTTCACGGTTCAATTGAATGGGCCTTCGAAGTTAGTCGAAGGCCAAAGTGCACATTATGAGTGCCGCATAGAACCCTATCCTGATCCGAACATGAAGGTGGAGTGGTTCCATAATGGTAAACCACTTTCCACCGGTCACAGGTATAGAACTACTTGTGACTTTGGCTTCGCAGCTTTGGACGTATTGACAGTATATGCTGAGGACTCCGGCACGTACACCTGCCAGGCCACCAATAAACTGGGATCGGCCAAGAGCTCGATAAATCTCGATGTAAAATGTGAGTAAAACGATCAGCTGAGGAATCCGTGCAATATGTCATACGATAACGTATTTTGCATCGATAGGTACTATGCTTATGCTTCTGTCTCTTTCCGAAATACGTATCTCGCTTTTCCAACATCGATCTTCGACTCGTTGTTACAAATTATACTTGGATATGAGTTCTCGATAGATTTGTGCCGATGCAGCGAAGATTTCTGTTGAAACTATATATGCGGGGACAGTAGGTGGATTTGTCTTGCATTAGATTCCCCTTTTTCGGTTTAGTCATTCAGTGATCTTTACAAAGTGCATCAATTTCCTTGTCTTGTTGTGTATATGTATATTTTTCTTTTTTTTTCATTGCTTGCAAGCATCATTCCACATATGTGAATGACTTCATAAAAATTTACAGTCATGCTCTCATCTTTCTATATGTTTAATCCCTCAAATATAACTACCTAACGATACTTTCCAGCACGCTCTTCCATTATTCGCGAAACGCAACACGAAAGTGCTCTTAAGAAGATACAATATCTCGAAGACGATTCTCGTTACAAACGCACCGATGAGGAAGAATTCATAATCGCTGAGAAACCGAAATTTGGACGGCCATTGAAGAACATCGAACACTTACCCGAGGGTAAGAGTGCTCATCTCGAAGCAACGTTGACTCCGGTCAATGATCCCACGATGGTCGTCGAGTGGTTTAGAGATGGAAGACCCGTACCTCAAGGACATAAATTCAAGACTACTTACGATTTTGGATATGTCGCTCTGGATATCCTTTATGCTTACCCCGAAGATTCCGGCACGTATATGTGCAAAGCCAGAAATGCTGTTGGCGAAGCAGTAACCACGTGTGTCATCGGCGTAGACTGTAAGTTAAAAAGCAAAAGAATTATCAGACTGTTACGATCTAAATATGAATTTTTACAAATTTTATTTAACACTGCATATATAACGTGCATACTACGAATATAAATATGTGAAACAAACGAGGCACGTCTGTCACTTGTCAACGCGGACAAATTGACAAGTATATAAATGCTGATTGATACGAGTACTGGTTAATTGCCAAAAGTAAAATTAAAGTCGAAGTTGTATTATGTAATTTTCCTATTCGCAGCTAAACAAGGTCTCTTCCTGGATACCTTGGATGCCCAACGATTACAGAAGATACGAGAATTGGAAACCGTTGAAATTAAAGAAGAAGTTGAAAAGGAAGTGGTTCATCAGAAGCCCGTATTTTTAACACCGCTTAACAATCTGGATCATCTCAAAGAAGGCGAACACGCGCACTTAGAATGCCGTGTCGAACCGATCAACGACCCGAACTTAAAGATCGAATGGTACTTTAAACATTATAGTCTCTCAATAGAGTATAACAAAATGTATGAACGTTATAAATGTTAAATTATTGTCTTAGGTTCGTAAATGGAGTTGCCGTAAGAACCGGTCATCGCTTCCGCACAACACACGATTTCGGTTATGTTGCACTCGATATTCTATATACCTACCCAGAAGATTCAGGAACTTACATGTGCAAAGCAACGAACTTGGCTGGAGAGGCAGTGAATACATGCACGATTAAAGTTGGTTGTAAGTATTTTATTTCAATAATTTTACTTAACAAATTTTTTAACAATTTCTATATTTTAACGATCAGCAAAACGGGATAAAAATTCTCCTCCTGATTTCCATACCCATAAAAAACTCCTGCGTCCAATTCAAGGAGGTGATTCTCCAAATTTTATTCCTCCATCCCAATGTAAATCCACTGAAAATCTGAAGAAGTCCATTCATTTAAATCGGAGTACACGAAAGGATCGTGGCTACGTCCATTGCAAATGTGTCCCACCTTGCTCTAAAAAATCATTCGTAAAAAATAATTAGTAATCTAGATCAAGTAAGAAATCTTGAAAATTTGACACTTTTTAATCTATTTTAAATTAAATTTTTTGAGAATCGTTATCGTGTTTAGTAACTTTATTAATTATGATATTTTTTCGTTCTCTTTAGCTCGTCGCAGTATACTTCTGGACACACAACATCCAGATGGTCTTGAAAAAATCCGTGAACTCGAAGCTCAGGGTCATCCCGCTCGATTAGAAGTCGAGGAACCTCCACTAAGCCCGCCTAGATTTGTTTCTGAGCTTAGGGTATTTATTATATTAGAAATGTTTTATGAACTATTTAACTATGATCGAATTAATTATTCATGGCTGACCATTTTTTAGGGCACTACCGAAGTATACGAGGGTCAGACAGCTCATTTCGAATGCCAAGTGGAACCACTTCACGATGCTAATCTTCGAATCGAATTTTTCCACAATGGCAAACCCTTACCATCGGCATCTCGTTTCCATATGACTTTCGATTTTGGATACGTGGCATTGGACATCGGTCACACGGTACCCGAAGACGCGGGTCAATATTCTGTAAAAGCAATCAACGCTCTTGGACAATGCGTCTCTTCCATTGAGCTTAAAGTGATACCACGTGACAATATCATCTTGGATTCTCAACGACCAGAAGGAATGGATAAAATCCGTGAGCTCGAATCTCAACAGCCTTGGAAGAGGCCAGATGTACCAGAACCGCAGACAAGACAACGACCTGTCTTCACACAACCTTTGCAGAACATCGATGCTATACCCGAAGGCCATACAGCTCACTTTGAATGCAGACTTATACCTGTTGGTGATCCTACTTTGAAAGTGGAATGGTTTAGAAATGAAGTACCCTTAGAAACAAGTAAGAAAAGAATATATCTTACTCTAAAGTATTATTTAACTAAATATATGAAATTCTTGATACTACAAATGATTTTTAATACTTTATAGGTTCTCGTATTACGAAAGTTCACGATTTCGGATACGTGGCTTTGGATATTGCACATGTCCGTGAAGAGGATGAAGGTGTTTACATGTGCCGTGCTTCTAATCCACTTGGTGAAGCAGTTACTACAGCTTCGATGAAAATTAAGAGTTAGTATTTTCTTTATGTTTCATGTTATCATATACTTTGTACGTGAAATCATAAATTTTTAACAATTTTAATATATTTAGGTAAGGCTAGTATTCAATTGGATACCCAACATCCTGAAGCCCAACGTAGGATTGCTCAACTAGAAGCCGATAAGGGACCCAGTCGACCGGAGGAACCAGAGAAGGTCTTCGACAAGCCTATCTTTACACAATTATTAACTGGACCCACAGAACTGTGGGAGGGTCAGCTCGCTAGATACGAATGTAGAGTCGTCCCTGTAGGTGACGCTAGTTTAAGATTCGAGTGGTACATGAATGGAGTCGAGTTGAAAATGGGTAAGCTTTCAAGATTTCTAACTAGATTATTAAACTATTAACAAATTTAGACTATAAATCTGAATATCTGGATTGCAGGATCTCGCTTCCATGTTAATCACGATTTTGGTTACGTGACATTGGACATATTGAAAGTGATATCAGAGGATTCTGGAGTATACACTTGCAAAGCTATCAACAAAAGTGGAGAAGCCGTTTCATCGATTTCCCTCAAAGTTAAAGCACGCTCTGCGATAGATGCTCAAAGTATACAACCGGACGCATGGCAGAAGATTCAACTCAAAGAAGCTGAAATGAACAAGGTACCTGAAATGTTCGTGGACACGACACCTCAACAAGCACCGGTCTTCACGAAACATCTCGAAAGCTACGATAAATTGGTGGAAGGCCAACACGTCTATCTCGAAGCTCAAGTAGAACCAAGAGCTGATCCTAATTTGCGAGTAGAATGGTTTAAGAATGGTATATCGCTTCAGACCGGTACGAGACTTCGTAGCACTTTCGATTTTGGTTTAGTCACTCTATCCATCAACGGTCTAAGACCAGACGATTCGGCAATCTACACCTGCAAAGCTACGAATCTACTCGGAGAAGCTGTGTCTACGTGTAGTTTGAAAATTGTGGACCGTCACTGGCTTCTTGGAGATACTCTTCATCCAGACGCATTACCAAAGATCGATGCTCTTGAACAACCACAAGTTTCATCTACTGAACAACCAGAACCTACGTATGAAGAGCCAGTTTTCATTACTCACTTGAACAACGTAGAATGTATCGAAGGTGATAACGTTCACTTCGAGTGCAATGTTGAACCATCGAAGGATCCGACTATGAAAATTGAGTGGTTCATCAATGGAAAACCATTACCAAGTGGTGCACGATATAAGTCAACTTACGACTTTGGATATGTTGCTCTTGACCTCACGCATGCCTATGAAGAGGATTCAGGTATTGTCACGGTTAAGGCAACGAACTCCAAAGGAACAGCACAGACGTCGGGTACTCTGAAATGTACCAGCAAACAAAATATCTACCTTCAGACTCA
>JAIFRP010000010.1:5404-22299 GCA_032403825.1 Odynerus spinipes | reverse complement strand
GTTGAAAGGAGAAAACCGGAAGAGGAAGCACCGGAAGAAATAAAACTGAAACCGGTGAAAAAGGACAAGGTACCAGAGGAACTTAAACCCGAAGAAGTAAAGCTTAAGCCTGGCAGACGTCTACCTAAAGAGGAGGAAGTAAAGGAAGAAGTCACGCTGAAACCCATCCAAAGGAGAAAACCGGAAGAGGAAGCACCGGAAGAAATAAAATTGAAGCCGGTTAAGGAAGGAGAAGGTACCAGAGGAAACTAAACCGGAAGAAGTGAAACTGAAACCTGTCAGACGTTTCCCCAAGGAGGAAGAAACGAAAGAAGAAGTTACATTGAAACCTGTTGAAAGGAGAAAACCGGAAGAGGAAGCACCGGAAGAAATAAAACTGAAACCGGTGAAAAAGGAGAAGGTACCAGAGGAAATTAAACCCGAAGAAGTAAAGCTTAAGCCTGGCAGACGTCTACCTAAAGAGGAGGAAGTCAAGGAAGAAGTCACGCTGAAACCCATCCAAAGAAGAAAACCAGAAGAAGAAGCACCGGAAGAAGTAAAATTGAAACCGGTAAGGAAGGAGCAGGTACCAGAGGAGACTAAACCAGAAGAAGTTAAGCTTAAACCTGTCAAGCGTCTACCTAAAGAAGAAGAGGCAAAGGAAGAAGTAACTTTAAAACCTGTTGAAAGGAGAAAACCGGATAAGGAAGTGCCGGAAGAAATAAAACTGAAACCGGTGAAGAAAGAGAAGGTACCAGAGGAAACTAAACCGGAAGAAGTGAAATTGAAACCCGTCAGACGTCTCCCCGAGGAGAAAGAAACGAAGGAAGAGATTACGCTTAAACCTGTTGAAAGGAGAAAATCGGAAGAGAAAGCACCGGAAGAATTGAAATTGAAACCGGTAAAGAAGGAGAAGGTACCAGAGGAGATTACACCAGAAGAACTTAAGCTCAAACCTGTCAAGCGTCTACCTAAAGAAGAAGAGGGTAAGGAAGAAGTCACACTGAAACCCATTCAAAGGAGAAAACCGGAAGAGGAAGCATCTGAAGAAGTAAAATTGAAACCGGTAAGGAAGGAGAAGGTACCAGAGGAAACTAAACCGGAAGAAGTGAAATTGAAACCTGTGAGACGTCTCCCCAAAGAGGACGAAACGAAAGAAGAAGTAACATTGAAACCTGTTGAAAGGAGAAAACCGGAAGAGGAAGCACCGGAAGAAGTAAAATTGAAACCGGTAAAGAAGGAGAAGGTACCAGAGGAAACTAAACCGGAAGAAGTTAAGCTCAAACCTGTCAAGCGTCTACCTAAAGAAGAAGAGGCTAAGGAAGAAGTCATACTGAAACCCATTCAAAGGAGAAAACCGGAAGAGGAAGCATCGGAAGAAGTAAAATTGAAACCGGTAAGGAAGGAGAAGGTACCAGAAGAAACTAAACCGGAAGAAGTGAAATTGAAACCTGTGAGACGTCTCCCCAAGGAGGAAGAAACGAAAGAAGAAGTAACTTTAAAACCTGTTGAAAGGAGAAAACCGGAAGAAGAAGCACCGGAAGAAGTAAAATTGAAACCGGTAAAGAAGGAGAAGGTACCAGAGGAGACTACACCAGAAGAAGTTAAGCTCAAACCTGTCAAGCGTCTACCTAAAGAAGAAGAGGTCAAGGAAGAAGTCACACTGAAACCCATCCAAAGGAGAAAACCAGAAGAGGAAGCACCGGAAGAAATAAAATTGAAGCCGGTAAGGAAGGAGAAGGTACCAGAGGAAACTAAACCGGAAGAAGTGAAACTGGAACCTGTCAGACGTCTCCCCAAGGAGGAAGAAACGAAAGAAGAAGTTACATTGAAACCAGTTGAAAGGAGAAAACCGGAAGAGGAAGCACCGGAAGAAATAAAATTGAAACCGGTAAGGAAGGACAAGGTACCAGAGGAAACTAAACCTGAAGAAGTGAAATTGAAACCTGTCAGACGTCTCCCTAAGGAGGAAGAAACGAAGGAAGAGATAACGCTTAAACCTGTAGATAAGAGGATACCAGAAGAAAAAGCTCCTGAAGAAGTAAAACTTAAACCTGTCAAAAAGGAGAAGAAACTGGTAGAAGCAAAGCCTGAGGAATTAATTCCTGTAGCTGTTATCGAAAAACCCGAAGAAGAGAAACCAGAAGATGTTAGCATGTTACCATGGCGTCGCACACGAAAGTCGAAAAAGGTAGTTGATTTTAAGGAGGAAGTTACAGTCGTACCAATTGATCAAGAAGAAATTATAACAGAAGTACACGAAGAAAAGGAAATAACACAAACAATTGTACAGCCGATCAAATTAGAGGAAACAGTTGTAATTAAAGAAAAAGAAATCGTGATGCCTAGACCTGTTCCTGAAAAGGTACCGGAAGCATTAGTAGAAAAGACAGAAGAAATTATCGAAACAACACAATTACCATGGCGAAAATCAAAGAAGCCCGAGAAAAAGGTTGAAGAAGTTCTGCAGCCGGAACAAGTACACGAAGAACAAAAAGAAGATGAAGAAGTAGTTCAGAAAACTGAGGTATCGTGGAGAAAAGTTAAGCGACCAAAAGAAACGAAGAAGGAAGTAACGACAATAGAACTGAAACCAGTCGAGGAAATTCCAAAAGATATAGAAAAGCAAAAAGTGACAAAGGAAGTGACTTTGGAAACGATAAAGAAGAAACCAGAGGAGGAAGAAAAACCCGAATTAGAACCATTGAAATTAGAGCCTACCCCTGAGAAACCTGAGGAAAAGGAAGAAATTAGCACTGAGTTGGTATTAAAGAGACCAAAGAAAAAAGAAATAGTTGAGAGAATGCCTAAAGAAGAAATTACATCGATTGTCACTGAAGAAGAGCAAGTAACCATAGAAGACATTGTTACTTCTGTTCAAGATTTCGAAGTGACTAGTAAAGAAATGATAATCAAAACCGATAAAAAACCGATTGAAGATATTGTCCCAGATGAACACAAAGTCGAAAAAGTGATTCAAGAACATGTCATCGAAGAAACTAAACGAAGACGTAGACAACGCACTCAAGTTGATATACCTGTCATGGATAAAGATAAAAAGATTGCGCCAAGGTTCATTCAAAAATTACAACCCGTTGTTGCGGAACTCGAACAACCCGCTAAATTTACGTGCACCGTCGTCGGTATCCCAGTCCCCGAAATTTCTTGGTATAGAAACGAGCAAGAACTTCATGCTAGCGAAAAGTACATCATGACGATCTTTGAAACCACAGCCACTTTGGAAATTACCAAGGTGAAGGAGGAAGATGCTGGAATGTATTCTTGCAGAGCATCCAATCCGGCAGGAGTTGCAACGTCTACAGTGAATCTTGTCATCTTTGGTAGTAATAATATTATCGAAGATGGTGTGATTTGTGTATTCATTTTAACTCGCTTTAAATACTCGCCTTAATTTTCTAAAGCATTTTGAACTTACCATTGCTAGGATTGATTTTACCGATATTCGCATACTCTTATTTTTAGGTTTAAAACAGCTCTCAAAGATTTTGTTTATTGGAATGAAATTTTTCTGCTACTTACACATATTTAAAAAAAAACAGAAAACCATTTATTCGACGATAATAAGCTTTTATCTTTCTAGTTTTCTATTTAACCATGGCCGATAAAATTATATTACATACATAAAAAATATAAGAATACTCGCATGATAACATCGTATTGAAATATGAATGTCTTGCAGTGTGCCGTGTATTGTGTGCATTTATTTTATTATCATAAATTTAATTATACATTTTTTAACAGAAAAAGAAGAAGAAGGAGTTGCCCCTTACTTCTCTACACCAATTAAGCCACTTATGGTCAAAGAACACAAACCGGCACAGCTTGAATGTATTGTTACTGGTACACCTCTTCCCGAAGTGAAGTGGTATCGCGGTGAAAAGGAGATAAAGCCGAAAAAGGGCACGGAAATATCGTTCAATCCCGAAACAGGAGAAGCTAAACTAACGATCCTCGAACCTACGCCAGAAGATGAAACTATTTATCGTGTACGTGCCGTCAACAAGTTTGGCCGGGCGGAATGCAGAGCCAATCTGGTTATCAGTAACATCGTAAAAGTTTCCAAACCGGAAGTGATGCATGCACCGAAAATCACAAAACCATTGCCAGCATTAATAGCAGAGCGAGGTAAACCTCTGACGTTATCTGCTGATTTCGAGAGCAAGCCAAAACCAGAAGTGAAATGGTATCGTAACGGAATCGAAATTACACCTGCCGATAATCGCGTGATAAAGATTTATGAAAATACTTCGGAACTAACGATACCTGCACCTGTAAAAACGGATGGTGGAAAGTACGAGATTAGAGTACAAAATCCTGCTGGAGAGGCTAGAAGTTCCGGTTCGGTTACTGTCAAAGAACGTGAAGATAAGCCAGATGAGGTAAAGGCTCCACGATTCATAGAACCTATACAACCACAAATAGTCACCGAAGGAGAAGTTGTTATTATGGAAGCACGAGTAGATTCTTATCCCACAGCTTCGTTCCAATGGTTCTACGAAAATCGACCTCTCGAGGTATGAAATTTATATTTTAGATCGGCAGCTTTTCTTTATGTGATTATTAATAAAATTCTAATCAAGGAATTGTAAGAAACTTCTAAAAAATTAATGAATCTATTTCCGTTTAACAGTCCACGCCTTTGGTAAGAATAGTTACGAAGGAAAACAAATCAGTATTACTGGTGAAGGAAATCAAACCAGAATTCGCTGGCACGTATACCTGCCGTGCTGAAAATGTAGCTGGATCGGTTACGTGCACAGCTACCGTTAATATTCTCGATACAACATGGGAGGAAGTTACTGAATTGGTTTCACCAACGTTCGTGAAGAGATTGTCACCTGTCAGAGTGATGGATGGCGAGAGCGTGAATCTGACATGTGTTGTGCAAGGTAAACCGACGCCTAGAGTCGAATGGTATCACGATGACAAACCGATCAAAGAAGGCAAGGAAATTACTATTATGCAAGACACCGAAGGTGTATGCAGCCTTGCTATCACCGAAGTGTTCCCCGAGGATGCGGGTCAATACACGTGCCGTGCTGTAAATCCTGTTGGCGAAGCTGTCTGCACATCGTCGCTTGTCGTTGAAGGTTAGTTTATTTAATTGGTCAGTTAATTATTAAAATACATGTTATCAAATGGAATTCGTTTAACGTGTCTTTAGCATACGAGTACGTACCGGATTCGGAAATTGCATCGTCGATCGTTGCGACATCCCTTACCACAGGACAAAGTGGCTCGGAAGAAGACCTATTATCGCCGAAGGTAATAACAAAGTATTTAAAAAATTTAAACGTAAGAAACTTACGTTTATTTATATAAAATATAATTATTTTTAGGAGACTCCTCTATTCGACACCGATACAGAGGAATCTGCACCGGAGATAATAAAGAAACTTCCTCAGTTAATTCCTACTAAGGACGGAGAATTAACCAGGTAACAAATTTAATTACTATATTAAAAAAGAAATTATCATTTCTTTATTTAATTTATTCATTCTTTCGCAGATTGGAAGTAAAGGTCAAAGGGAAGCCAAAACCAGAAGGGAAATGGTATAAGCATGGTGTACAGATCGTGCCATCTCAAGAATTCCAAATTGAGGAATTTGAAGATGGAACTTCGGTGTTGACGATAGCGGAAACATATCCCGATGACACTGGTGAAATTGTATTTGAAGCTCACAATCCACTCGGAGTATCCACGACGATGACTTACTTATCCGTAGAAGGTAATAGTCTTAGCAAAAGCGAAGATATCATTGATATCTACTTTCTCGAAAGTTTGCTAATCTATATCCTAGTTCTTTTCAGCTGCGTGCTTGGGCGGAATCATTATCGAACCTTTAATTCTCCTAAAAATCCTATCTATCACAATAATTCGATCACACTGAACACTTGCCACACCCTATTCACATTTTAATCTTTTATTTTTGAAAATTCATTTAGTTTCTTAAAACCCTTTGAGTCCCACAAAGTGTATACGCAAGGGTCGTAAATTATTTATTTATTTATTTATTATAAAATTCTTGGCTGTCTAACAAATTAATTAAATTATGATAGTCTAACTAAGTTAAATAATTTTCAACCAATATTGCTTTAAGTACTTACCTGGGACTGAAAGGGTGCGTGATTACATTTTCTATAATAATACATTGATTATTAGGTATCCTCGGCACGAAAGAATACAGGAAACCTGAATGGGTAACTCAAATGGAGGAAATGCAAGAAGCACTAAGAGGTAAGAATCAAGAAAAAATGCACCAACTGGAATTTTATAACTGCATGCTGAGTGAAGCCGAGTACAGTTTCTCGATCGATAGCCTGGATGATCATATCATCAAAACGACAGATCCTCGGAAAGATAAGCCAACGAGCATCGGAGAATGCTCCTCGATGAAAATTGTGAATAATCGCAGAAACATGATGGAAGTTTCGAAGAAATTTTACATCTCTAGAAAACATTCGGATTGCATCGAAGTGGAGAGTGATCGCGAAGCTATTCATCCGCAAAATTCTGAATATTCTTTTAACTTAAAGCCTGTTCCACGAAACGAAGAGGAGCAATGGGAAATAAAATTCCAGGAGACCGATTCTAATTTTTCCTCATTCAATGAAGCGTTCGATAGTCAAATAAAAAACTTAAAATATTATAAAAGGCGTAATCAAAAGGAAATAGCCGACGTAGCCAAATCTTCGGATGAGACAACGAAAGAAGAAGGATCTGTATCGAGGCAACTCAAAGGGAGGACTAACTCGTTGAAAACTTCAACAAAAGTTAAACGTGATAGTTCTGAAAAAATTAGCCCGACAAGATCAAAAATCGGTGTAACTAAAAACGATACTGCTGAAAAAGTAGCGCATTCTCCGGACAGATCCACCAAGTATAGCGACTCCACTCATATAAGTAAAAAAACACGAGTAGCATCACCATTGAGAGGCAAATATTCCAACGTTACAGATTCATCGAATAGATGTGAAAAAGAGAACAATAAGCAGGGGGGTGTTAACAAGGTGGCACCTAAGTCACACTCTCCATCACCAACTAGAACTGTATCACCTAAGCAAATGCATAAAGATAAATCGTTTACAGCTACTCAAGTAATCGATAAACACAGTGATAAAACAAGAAGAGATAAAGTTTGCTCTAACGAAGTATTTGCAGTCATTGATAAAAATTTAGATAAACCAAAAGATACGAAGAGGAGCAAAATGAAAATTACATTAGACTTCGATGAATTTCCTCCACCAAAATCGGAAAGAAAAATCCAAGGTCAACTTAATCCAAACTCCGAACATATGACGTTTCTAAATGTACCAGAAACCACGTTTTATTTATCCCCGATCGAAGAAAACAGCGAAGCATCAACGGGCAGTGGTCAAAGCAGATCGGACGCTAAATTTCTAAAAACTGGTACACAAGAATCGAATACGAGCAAACAAGTAACCGATAGCGATATGAAATACGAACATGCTAGAAAATACCATACTTATCCGAAATCTAGAATTCCAGTACCAAGATGGTCGAAGGAACGTCACTTTGGCAATTTGACAATGGACTCAAGAATGTATCCTTTAGAGCCTAGAGAAATCGAATTGGAAGCATTTCAACAATTACATACCGCTGATAGTCAAGAGGAATTACAAGAATTTTTACTCCTCGAAAGTCAGTGCAGTGGAAATCTTGGTTTAGGTACAAACGCATCCGTATCCGAGGTTTCGTACGAACATCATAGCGAAGATGAAAGGGGCACGATGTCAGGTATATTCTTCTCATCACTAACACCCAGAAATATTATTTTCTATCTAACTTGTTTTTGCACGATTTTTTGTGTGTACGTTTGTATTTTTCATCTAATCAGATTACTGACATTGGGATCATGCCAATCACACGGTCATCATAATTATAAACAGGTAAAGAATGATAACTGGTAAACGTCCGATATGCTCCTGAACAATTTTATATACATTATATACTATTGTTTTAGCCACGCAATCCATACCACGATTTATTCAAGAAATAACAGACGCTTATGTAAAAGAAGGAGAAAAAGTCGTGTTCGAATGCACTTATTCCGGTAATCCTGCACCAGGTAATGTCTCGATATCACATAATACAATACGATCAAAGACTTTTAATGTTTATTAATTATTTCAATGTTTTTTTACACGCAGACGTTGTTTGGTATAAAAATGACAAATTAATCATGAATACGGAGAATTTGAAGATCCGTATCCGCGACGAAGAAAAGAAAACCTCGTTGACTGTTCAGAGCGCTACCCGAGAAGACGATGCCGTTTATGTTTGCAAAGCTACAAGCGAGATTGGTCTGGCGATAACAAAGGCGAAACTACGCGTGACTGGTGAGATTTTTCAATCGANAAAAATCCATATAGCTTTTGGCTAAATTAATTAACTACTATAAATTATGTACAGACACCGGAGACGACTGGAGGCCAATGTCAGAAGATGAAACTGAAGAGGTGGTGGACGTGAAGCAAAAGAAGGAGATACAAAGAAAGAAGAGATTAGAATTAAGAAAAGCTAAGGAATCGAAGATCAAAGCGGAGCGTGTAAAGGTTGATAAGAAAGAGATCGTTAAGGAGAAGCCGGTTACTAAAGAACAACCGGAAGATAAGTGAGTATAATCTGAAAACCATTTAGTAAAAAACTAATTTGATTTGATTACTTTTAAATTGCTGTTTTATCAGGACAATTGCCGATATCGAGGAAACACAAGTACTCGAGAGTGCTACAACCTTTGAAGAAGAAACGAAAGAGGTAAAATACATTATTTACCATCGATAGAGATAATAAGAATGATTAAACGATAAACGTCATTACGATCTTCAGGTATCTCGGGCTAAGAAGATAGTCCCTATTCAAGAACCAGTCATAACCGAAGCTACAGCTTCCCTGAAGAAGATCGATGACAAGAAACCACGAGAGACGATAACACCCAGAGAGAAAGCAAAACCGGTGATAGAAGAACGCGAGAGCACGATAATTTCGGAAGTTAGACCAAGAGACGTTGCACCTGACTTCACGGTAGAGAGAATAACCGATCGAGCAACTGAAGTAACAGCGGAGACGCTGGAAACATTCTCCGTGTCCGAAGTACGTACAGAGACTGGTGTCCAAGAGGTTAAGCGGGTGGAAACGAAGCAGAAGAAAACGAAGAAGATTACTCAAGGTCAAGCTGAGATCACGCAAGTTAAAACCGAGGAAATAGTGGAGGAGAAGCCGAAGAAGAAGAAGAAAGGTGAGAAAATAAGAGTTCGCGAAGAAATCACCGTGGAAGAGATTTTAGAGACAGAAAGGGAGCACATTGCACGGGAGGTCGAGGAGATACTCGAGGTACTTCAAGCGAAAGAATTTGGACCTGGTGAAACACCTCTACGTGAGCTGGCTACCATTGGTTACCTCGTACGCCAGGGTGTATCGGTTACGGAAATAAATGAAAGTCTTTATACCACTGACAAGTTCCCAGCATTGAGAACACCCGATGCTCAAAACGCTCTAATTCAGTTAGTCGAACGCGAGGGTCATGGGCCTCTTATCACTCAAGTATTAACAGAAGAAACAACTACCGATGAGAGTATTGTAGCTGCCACTATCGGCTTCAGGGCTTTTATGAGAATGATCGAATTGCAACACGCCACTGTGGAAGAAGTCATTACGCACTTCGTACCTGAGGACTTCCGTCCGCGCGCTTGGGAGGTCACAGAAGTGACTGAGGTATAAATTCGAAAGCTGGAATGATTCCGTTCCTTTAACATCGATATTGTAAAATAAAAATTTGTTCGACCATTCTAATTAAATTTCTTTAGGTTGAAACCGAACAACACGTTATGGAAACGATCGATGCCGTCCATAAAACTGAAGTCCATATCATGGGTAAGTCGAGATCGTGTCGTGTGAAGTTTGCAATAAAAAACTAAAACAGGAAAAGAACTCTGCAACTGGATTTTTCGACTTTACTTGAGTGACTTAGCATAAGCGTTTATTATTTATCAATTCCATTTAATTATTATCACGCCGGATATAGATCCATTAAAATAAGCATGCGTTCTCGTACAAACATTAACATCTTTGGTACTTCTAGATATACATATATGTATATACACATATATGCGCATAGAGCGATGCTTCCTAACGTAAAAAAAGAAATTTATATATTGTACCTATCGTCGCCAAATAAAATCTACTTTTTATGTACGTGCCATAACCTGCCTGCATTTTGTTTGTTTGATATTTTTTTTCTTCCCAAAATGCAACAGCAACAACGCACAATTTTTGATTACAGAAAGAAGAGACGAGAGGAAAGCCATTCATATGCAGGATATTCGAGACATTAAAGGTTTGATAGAACGAGTTACGATGCATGGGTTAATTAATATATATTCACGTCGTTTATGGACGTATAGATAGATACACTATTCATCAGTTACATTATAATTTATCATTTCGCTCACAATTAGTACCACATCCATTGTTATTACGAATATATGCAAAAAAAATTATAATAAAACTTTGGATGATGGTATTAATTTCGCTATGAATCATATTTATGATATTTTATATGCATACTTTATTTTGCAACAAGATTGTAAAAAAGATAGATTCATTTTTAATTATATAAAAATAGTAACATTCTCATATTCATTAATAACCAGATAAACAGAGAATTGTAGTACATGCACTGTCATTTTATGATACGCTTTCTACGTTTGATCTTTTTATTCTTTCAGATGCATGAAGCTTTACTTGATCGAATAATAGCAGTGCAATTTTTCTGCTTAAGCCGCTATGCTTTCCACGCGCAGTATCCTCTATATATCCCAATTTTAATTATCTCCTAAACCATTACCCCAATCAGCTTCGAGTATTGCAGCATTAACATTTGAGCTTCGCCTTGCCGATAAATAAATCAATGTAAGTAAAGCAGCGACCAATGATAAGTATCAGTGCTTCGTATGGTTTTTTTTATAATAAATAAATTCATTAATCCAAAGGTTTTACTCGCATATAATACACCATTACACGCAGTGTTATATACATAGAATCCGAGATTTGCTGTCTGAAGTGACGATTACTTGTAAAAAGTTATGTATTGAAGTTATATATTCACAGCATTCCAGTGTGTTTCCATAACAGTATTAATTTATTGAAATGAATATTTAGCAAGCGTTAGTGGCAAGAGTAATTTGTAATGATTGTGGAATATATAACAATGATATTACTCTGTTGGCGTCTACGTTGGTTTGACTTCTTTGAGGCCTTCCATCTTTTTCTTTACACACAATCTTCTCTTCTACACTTACACTTACCTATTTCTCGAGCAACGCATGACACATGCCTGTGACTGAATGACACGATACGAGCGTCCCAAAAATGTCGTAGTAATAATAAAGACCATTCATCAGAGTCAGCGATTCGTTACAAATTTTATTTTTCAATATTTGATTATCGATATCCGTACATATAAAAACACCTTTTTGTTGAGATAAACATACGACATCATTGGAAGACGATTATATAGCATAAAATGCACTATTTGTTTTTTTTTGTTCGTTTTTACTGTTCGTTGGTTTTCTTAGCTCGTGTAGGTTGTATTCCGTTTCGTTGGCGCACGATTTTACATGTGACAGGTCTATTTTATATGAGTCATGCCGTGATACCAGTTTATAGTTATTTTTACAACAAACTATTTTTCATTTATTCATAAGTTCTTTGTTACACACTTAATCCAATGCATCTACCACAAATCTGATCACACTTCTTTATTCATTAATCAATTATCACGAACAGCAATCATGACTTCTATAAAATAGGTCTAAAGCGTAGCTATCTGACTCGTCGCATGAAGTCTGCAAGAGTGTATATAAGAAAAAAAAAGGAGAGGAAAGAAACAAATTAGTAAAGCTAATAAAAAAGCAGAAATAGTGATAATCCTTACAACACATCGCGTTTGACACGAAAAATCTCGCATACTTTCCACAGAATACAAGGACACACGGCAGGCACACACAACACTACGCAAGCGCAAAGATAGGAAACCGAAGGATCAAATTGAGGATAAACCGGAGGATAGGGATGAGGGGGTTGAAATAGTAGAAATCGAGGAAATTCAAGAAATTGGAAAGGAGAAGAAGAAAAAGGATATAGAGGAAGTAGAAGAAGAAATTATTGTCGTTGAAAAGGATTCAAAGGGCAAACTGATTCAGAAAAAAGAAATAGATGATGTGAAAAAGAAAGTAGATGTTAAGCGAAAAGATAAGAAAGAAAAGGGAGTAGAGGAGGAGGAAGAGGAGGAGGAGGAAATAATTCGAAAACGAAAAGAGTTAAAGACAAAAAGACCAGCTATTGGCGAAGACCAAATTTCATTGGAAGAAGTCGAGGAATTCGAAATTACACGAGATAAGTCTATGCCTTCTGTCATATTAAACATACCTGGTCAGCTTCATGAAATAATTCCTTTAACTAGTGCCGTTGAACAAGCTCCTGGTAAACCCAAAGCTGAGAAAGCTCAATTTACCGTGGACACGGTTAATGCGTTGACGGAACATCTCCAACCTGTACAAGAAAAAGAAATTGACAGTGTTAGTATCAAGAAACCAGTTGAACAAAAAGCATCTGTCTCACTCTCAACAGTAGAACCTTATTCTACTACGGAGACTAATATTCAGGCTACAGCTGGCGAATTTGTAGATACGTTTAAACCAAGCACTTATGCTGCAACTCCAGGCGTTACACCATCCGAAAGTTTGGTAGTAAGCGAAATATTACCTAACGATGCTGATTTACCTAGTCTTAAATTGAGCAAATCGGAAGACGCGAAAACAGCGGATACTAGTCTCATATTGCAAGAGGCTACAACAATTTCTGAAACAATGGTTAGTCAAAACGAAGTACCGACTGAAGATTTCGTTTCGCCACTTGCGGTAAAAGCCGAGGACAATTTTTTGCCTCAAGTAGGACTCTCTGTCTACGAGATTCAGGAAGGTGTGTCGGAAGATAAATTCGAACCTATTAAAACAGTTCTTACGAAACCTAGAGTAAACGTGACTACTACTGAACCTATTCTAGTAGAAGAAGTTCGCGCTGAAGATAAACCGGGAAAATATTATCCGGAATTAATAGTACCTACAGAAGTTGCAACACAATCGGTAATCGCGCAGAAGCAACGAGTTACGGAGGAATTACATGCTCCTGAAAAAGAAGGTGAATATATTCCAGGTAAATTACCACCGAGTCAAAAAGCCCAAGTCGCTATTTCTTATGGCAACGAGACCGCCATCGTTCAACAAAATCTCGTTCAAGAAAGCGAGGGAGTTTTCATTCCCGACCGAAAAGCAGATACTTTCGAAGCAACGGATAAAATCACTCTGCTAGAAGGAGTCACAGTATCTACCGTTGACACGCAACAAAGAGAAAGTGATCTAAAAATAGAAGAAAATAAAATGGCACAAGCAGATTTAAATATTATTGAAATCACTTCGGCTATGACAGTTGAAACAATCACTTCGGAGAAAGAGCAAGACTATCGACCAGATGAAAAACCAGCTACTAAACTTGCTGAAACATCGATCTCTACATTAGAAATCGGTTCCGTCACAAGTACCATGGTGCAAGAGTCAGAGGGGCTATACACCGGTGATCACAAACCAACATTAGTTTTGGCGGAGTCATCGGTTAGGCCAGAAGAACATGTACTAGTATCTGAAGTTCACACAGCCGATTATCCATCAGATTTCAAAGACGAATTAAAATATGTATCAGAAAGCGGTAATGTATCTATGGAATTAACAGAAGCTAAAATAATACACGAAACTCTCACGCACGACAAAGAATCAAAGTTAGAAGAACCTACGAAACCTGAAGAACGTGTCATTGAAACTTCATATGACGCAATGCGAAGCGTAGAAGTGTTTCAAACAACTTCAGTAGAAAAGGAAGCTGAATTAAAAATTTTCGAATTACCTGAATCTCATCATGGTAAAACTGTACCGACTCATCCAGTTGTATCTCTTCAAATCGAGGAGACTCATCCTGAAGGTAATGTAGGAGAGGTCATTAAAGAAATTCCATCGTCGGCAAAGGCTGAAATTGGTGCGATAAGCTTACAAGAAACTGTAGTGAAAGAAACGATCCCAGCTGAAGGCTTAGCTCCAGTGCAGGAAGATAAAATTTCTGAAATATCTATAACATCAGAGCATATACCTTTAATTTCACTAATACAATCACAACCTAATATTCAAGAAAGCGAAGATCAATTTCAACCTACATTAATGCCAGAAAACAAGACCGCCAATGTTGGTTTCGAATATGATAGAACAACTGTTACCATATCTCAAATGACATCTGTTGAGAAAGAATCTGTTTATATACCTGAAGAACAGCCTTCGAAGCATTTAGCTCTTGTTGGAATAGATTCGACTCATGGAATTGCAGAGACAATTACAATAACTACTGAAGATTCTGTCGGAGATGTCTTAATAAAGAAACCTGATATGAAAACCGCGATTCCTACGCAGGACGAGCAGCAGAGTTTGTTAATAACTCAGGATATCTCTCAAGATCAAGAGGAACCCTTTGAAGAAAAATTCAAACCAATATCTCACGAAATTCAAACATCGATAGAAGAAGGTAAACCCATTACGACTGTCATGGAAATAAATATATCAGACAAAGAAGATACTTTTACTACTTTCCAAGATAAAAGCGAAGAAGCCGTACCAGCTATTATTGCAGGACACAAAGTTGCTGAGAAAACTGAAATTGTAACTGATTTAGGAGCAGGTAAATTGGACATAATTAAACCAACATCAGCTACGGCTCAAATTGGACAAAAACCTTATGAAACTATTCAATTAAGTGAAGAAGTTTTGGCTGAAAAAGAAATAGACACTGTGAGGAAAATTCCATTACCAACAACTAAAGCACATGTTACATTAGATGAAAATAGATTCATAGCTATTACAGAAGCTACTATTACACAAGATGTGGAAGAAGAACTTCCTCTGCCACAGAAACCTTCTGAGAAAACAGCCCAACCTACATTTGATGGCAAAGAAGTTGCGGAACATCTTGAAGTCAATTTACGGGAAGGCCTTGGTACACTACCAGAAGTAGCAAAACCAATTGCATTGGAGGCCCACTCCACGCAATCTACATTAGAATCTTTAAATATTAACGAAACAATTCCACAAGAACAAAGTATTGGACTTCCAGACAAATTGGAACTTGATAAACATAGTGCACAAGTTGGTTTCGTTGAAGAACAAAGCATCATAATTGGCACTGTGGTAACACAGGACAAAGAAGATATCATGACAGTACCAGAATATGCACATAGCAAAGCACAAGTAAAATTAACCCAAATTGGAAGAGATGTTGCTGAAACATCAGAATTATTAATAGAACAGAGTACTGGCTCTATGAAACCGTTCGAGAAAAAAGAAATGAAAGCACATCCAACACAGGATGCATTAGAGCCACTTATTATTGAAGATATTCCTGGAGCAGAAAGCGAAGGACTCTTTGACAAATATCCTAAAACAGTATCCACTACTGCTAATACCGTGTTTGAAGAAGATCACAGCATTTCGATTACCGAAGTAACATCGAGTGAGATAGAAACATCTTTACAACCAAAAGAACTTGCTACATCACAAACAGCTTCTTCTACGATAATTACTGAACATGGATCCGTTGAAACAACATTAGTAGAATCTCAAGTCAATATACCTGAGAAAAGCACCGATCGAAGCTTCACACCACAAAAAGCAACGGCGCTCCATGATACCTTTGAAAGTATTATTGTAGAACAAAAGTTAGTTGAAGAAAGCGAAAAAACTTTTGAAGGTACTTTTAAGCCATCGATGCAAAAAGCAGACATTGACTTCGAAAAGAATAAACCCTTACAGATTTCAGAAATTATTACCGAAGATAAAGAGGATGTACTTAGTGTAGCTCCTAAACATCAAGAAGTAACAGCTACAAGTGAGATTGGACTTTTAGAATCAGTACAGAAATCTGTAGTCGAAGGTATACAAAGTGTAGGAGAAATTCATGAAAAACAACCAATTTCTTCTCAAGCAACCTTATCACAAATACCTGTTGAAGCTATCATTAAAACAGAAACAACAGTGGGCGAACGGGAAGATATATTTGAAGGCAAAGATTTTAAACCAACTGAGCAAAAAGGAAAACCTCAACTTGAAGCCTTAAGTACGGTCTCAGTTACGGAAATTATTTCGAATGAAATTGAAGAGACCTTACCTGAATCTAAAGCACCCAAAGAACACAAAGTATTTCCGAATTTGATAAGCACAGAAGCTATAGAAACGTTACAGATTGTAACTGCCGGAAATGCGGAAGAAATAACGAAACATCTTCAAATGGAAGAAAAACAAACAAACGTTGAAATAGAAGAATTATCGAGCGTATTTGTTTCTGAGATTATCTTGAATGAAACGGAAGATACACTTTTACATAAAGAAGCTCCAAAAGATTATAAAGCTCAATTAAATATCTCTGGTAGAGAAGCAGCTGAAACAACCGAAGTAATGATTTCTACTGAAACGGAAGATCTTAGTACGAAGAAGCCGAAGGAAGAAAAGGGTAAACCAAGATTAGAAGAATTAACATCTTTAACTGTTTCACAAATAGTTTCCAATGAGGCTGAAGAATCATTGCCTACTGCAGAGAAGCCTTCAGAAAAAGTCGCAGAAACAAGCTTACTTGGTAGAGACATTGCACAGACAAGCGAAGTACTAACAATGATAAGTACTGACCAGTTAGTATCAGCTCGAGAACCCGAAAAGCACAAAGGTAAACCCGGTTTAGAAGAGTTATCATCATTAACAGTTTCTCAAATAGTATCTCATGAAGC